>PVHP010025473.1:0-25541 GCA_004024765.1 Zapus hudsonius | reverse complement strand
GATTATCCAGAGGCATGGCCAGGAGAACCTGGCTGAATACTAGGCTATCCATGGTCCCCTGTCACAAGGACTGATCCAGACGACCCATGGAGGAGGTTATCCAGTGGAGGGGGAGGGGAGGGCAGTGGGGAATTGGGGATAACAACTCATTGTTTGCCCACTGAATAAGGTAATTCATTATGGACAATAAATATATATTTAAGACTTAAAATAATAATAATAATAATATAATAATAATAATAACATACTATACAAAGCACTAAAAAACAAAAAAGAATTCCCTTAGCTAAACCTGTGCAGAAGAGGAGGAAACCTGTGGACAGTCCTTGCCCATGGAGTCTTAAGAACCACTTTTCACACTCGTAGTGGTTTGAATATAAAATGTCTCCCATAGCCTCACTTGTTTGTGAGGAAGCCCTATAGTTGATCCCCAGTTGGCAAAGCCTTTGGGAAGTGGAGCCTTTCTGGAAGAGGTGGGTGACGGAGGGTGGGCCTTCAATTTTTTTTAATTTTTATTTTTGCTTAGCCTCACTGGGTGTTCATAGCTCAGTTAACTCAGACGACTTCCTTCTGGCTGCTGTGACAAGCTGTGACGCTTGCTGATGGTGCTTTCTCCACCATGAAGAAGCTTCCCCTTGATGCTATAAACTGAGATAAACCCTTTCGTCCCGTAAACTGCAGTCCCCTCTAACTAATTAGAGTGCTGCTCCTGCCACTGTAGACACTTCACTTTGTGGGTCTGGCTTTACGTGGGTACTAGGGAATCAAACCCAGGTCAATCAGGTTTTGCAAGCAAGTGCCTTCAACCACTGAGCCATCTCGCTAGCCCCTAGTTCATCCTTTTATTCAAATGCTATTCACAAGAACGAGAAGTGGAAGTAGAGGGTTGGGCAGATAAAGAGAAGGCACTCATTATAGAAAGACTTGTGATGTGCTCTTTCAAGTGATTCTAAAGTCCTGAATGGAATTGAGCTTCTTTCTATCTGCGGTGGGCGGGAGGCCTGAGCAGAAAGCAGGAGGGGAGAGGTCTGGGGAGAAAAGCTATATTTACTCTTTATTTACTTCTGAATGAGAAGTTTACCGTATCACTAGATATTTAGTTATCCATTTTGGGTATGATCTCTTGGCTTCCTGTTCTTGAAGATTTAGTAGTGGATACCTCTCCATCATTCTAACAAGGTGAGTTTGGTGAAGTACCCATGATTGTCATGTATTTCTAGATCAGATTGTACATTCTTTTGCTTTTCCTGAGGTTAACATTATTTTTTTTTTATTTTTATAGTTTTCAATGAATCCATGAGTTAGGCAAGTTGTCAGAATGAAAATGATGTTATCTGTATTAAGGCCAGACCAAAAAATAAATAAAGCCAGAAGGTTCAAAAGGAGGGAATCTCACCATGGTTGCTTGACAGCAAGAACGTTCACAAACAGCTCTTCAACCACAGCCTTGCACAAGGCATCACAACCTCACACATGAAGTACTTCTGTGAGGATGTCTGCCCAGCAGCCACCTGTGCACCACTTTGGGTTAATGTCAACCTTGTCCTTGAAAAAATATTTTTCCATTTTTGATATTTTCACATATGCATATCATGCATTTTGACTTCATCCTCCTTAATTTCCCTCCCTTTTCCCCTCCCCTTTCCACGAACACCCTTCTTCATAAATCCTCATCTTATTTTCATGCCTTAAAAAAAACCCTCATTGCATTAAATTAAGGGTTGCTTGTGTAATCTTAGGTAGAAGGTTATTTACTGTGGAACGGGAAACTTACCAGTGGTGATACCACTGATGAGCATTAACTCCCCCTCTCCTAGGAACCATTAGCTCCGTTAGTTACTGGGGGAGATGTAGTGTCTCGTGTATCCTTTCCCAACAATGGGGAAGCATTGACAGGCTTAGCTCGCTGGTGCTCGCTGCTGTGAATTCATGATTGTAATGGCTGTGCTATATCCAGAAGATAGCATTTTGCAGCCACCCTCCTCCTCCTGCGCTTACATTCTTCCTGCCCCCTCTTTTGTAAAGGTTTCCTGAGTCTTGGAGGGGATGGGTTAGATGTTCTGTTGGAGGCTGAACACACAGTACTCACTTATTCTCGGAAAATTTGCCAGCTGTGCATCTCTGCATTCATCACTGTCCACTGTAGTAAGAAACTCCTGTGATTGAGGCTTCAAGCAGTGTTAATTTATGGGAACAGATACAGATACTTAAAAGGCAGTTTGACATGCTGTCAGTTTATCATAACCACAGTAGTAGGTACCCTCACCCCAGGGCCTATGTTTCTAGTCACAGGCTTTTGGCCAGGTTTACAGTACCAGACATGAAATGCATCCTGTGGAGAGGGCCTCAAATCCAATTAGAACCTGGTTAATTACTCCCATAACATTCATGCCACTGTTGCACCAGTGGGTATATTTTGTCTGGTATAGCAGTTGTGGAATCTATAGGGTCCACTGCTGGGTGGGACTGTTGATGACTTTTTGCCTCTGCTTACATATCTCCTATACCCTTCCCTAAAGTCCTCCCCTCCCTTCCTTCCCTTAGAGCCTCTTTTTCTGGTCTCTACTACTGACTAAAACTTTATTATTATTTATTATTTTCAAGCAGAGAGAAAGAGAGAGGAAAGGGGGGGGGTAGAGAAAATGAGTACACCAGAATCTCCTGCCACTGTAAACACACTGCATGTACCACTTTGTACATCTGGCTTTATATGGGTTCTCAGGATTTGAATTCAGGCTGTCAGACTTTGCAAGCAAGCACCTGTAACCACTGAGCCATCTCTCCAGCCTTCTATTACTGAATTCTATTCCAACTCACATACCAACCTAAACATTTGAATTGAGGATCCTCAAAGGAGAGAGAACATGTGGTGTTTGATTTTCTGAGCCTGGGTTACCTCACTTAGAACTTTTTTCTGCAAGTATCTTGCAGAGCTCTTTGTAGTATGAAGAAAGCTGGCAGGCAGGGAGGAAGCTTCCAGCTCAGTTCCAGCCTAGTTTCTCTATATCCTCAATTTTGTTACTAATCCAAGGGTTAGTCACTTGAAAATAATTTATGCAATCCTCCACATTTTGTCTTTAAAAACTTCCCCTGGCCAAAACCTACTTGAATATGTTCATAATTTCCTATGATACAATGTCCATGTGATGGTCAACTTGATCTTTTTAATTATCTTGGGTGGGTCTCTGAGGATGTTTACAGGAAGGCAGCCTCTCAGTAGGGGGCAAGATGTAAAGAAGCTCAAAGAAGCTAGAAGTAAACATCCTTTCCTGTGTGGGCCATGTAGGAAGGAAATTCCAGACTCAGGAAGCCATTAAGTCTGGGATAGGGTTTCAAGACCCCACCCTAAGCCTTTATAAAGGGGAAGAAATTCTCTCCTTGGCCCCCTGCCTATTTCCTGTTCTGTGTGTGGTGTTAGTGATGGGTTTTTCTCTCTGCTTGGGCCTGTGAAAGAGAACCAGCCTCTTTTACTTTTATGGGACTTCCCCTGGATCTGTAGTTTGAATAAATCACTTCCTCCCATAAACTGTGCCTGGTTTGGAGAGTCATCCCAGCGGCATGTGGCTGACTGCGACAGGCAGAGTTGGAACTCCAGAGAGAATTACTGGAGTTGGAGTTAGTGTTTGATGTTTGCCCTGCTTGTTTTAAGTCTTGTATTGGTTCAATCTGTCTTCAGTATGCCCAATGCTATCTTTTCAGTATGAATGTTTTGTGCCATTATGGTTTTTTTTTGGTATTATGGCTCAGTTGAAAGATCTTGGTTTATGGAATGTTTGAATATTATTGGGATGGATAAAAACTGTAGATTTTTAAACTTGAGCTGAATATATTACATTTTACATCATGTATGATTATCATATTTTAATGGGCAGGGGTGGATTGTAGTGATTGATTTAGGTGTTCCCCATAAACCTAATGTGTCCCCCTTAAACTTAATGTGTTCTGAATCCTTGATTTCCAGCTGATGGCAGAGTTGGAATTGGAACCTTGTTGGAGCTGTGTTTTTAGGGGCGGGTTTATGGGGGGTTATAGCCGGCTTCCCCTTGCCTGTGTTTGACATACCTTCCTGCTGCTGTTTGCAGTGCTGTGGCGGAGGTGATGTCTACCCTCTGCTCATGCCATCATTTTCCTTGCCCTCATGGAGCTTCCCCTTGAGTCCATAAACCAAAATAAACCCATTTCCTCCAAAAGCTGCTTTTTGATTGGGTTCTTTCCATGCAGCAACGAGAAGTTAACTACAACAAGGATACGGGGAACAATGGCAGACCTTAGAAATGACTGGAGTAAAATATTTTTTTCTTTTTACCCTTTTGGTTCCTGATTTACATCTGAGTAAATTAAGACACAAAGAGATTAGGTAGCTTTTCAAAACATTATCCAGGCAGGTGCAGAACAGAGACCACGTTCACAGTGAAACATGTTTTACAGTTTCTCTGGATTAAATTAGGAAAACTGTCATCAGAATTGAGTATGGATGCACACACCAATAATCCCAGCACTGGGGAGCTGAAGCAGAAGGATCAGGATTTGGAGGCTAGCCTGGTCTGCATAGCAAAACCCTGCCTCAACAAAACAAAGAACAACAAAACAAAACAAAACCCTCACAAGCTCCAAACCATCAAACAATAAATTATAAATTATAAATAATAAATAATGTTCCATAATTTCTGGAACATCTTGAGCACCAGCAAAGGCCTATTTCGAGCTCAGAGGAATCTGGATGAGGCTGAGTCAGGCTCAGTTAAGCTTCCTTCCTTACTGTGGGGCTTTCATAGATTGGGGTGCATTTTGATTCTTCAATAAGGGAGAAATGAGAGATGTGCTTTCTGGGCAAAGGGAACTTTTTCTTCCAAACTTCTGTCACACTTGTGCTGAGTCACAGGGTATTGCCTATGCATCATAATTATTTAAGTGCATTCACAAGGGGCTTTAGGAGTTCCCTTTCTCATCTCATAGTAATTTCACCAACAGAAACCTGAACAGTGTGGCTAAGTGGTCAGTGTTTCCATGCAACCAAATGGATTTGCACACTTCATACCTTCTGCTTCATGTACCTCTATTTGGTGATCAAGACAGGTTCATTTCATCAACGGATTTAAGAACCTTTCATTTCTGCCCGTGAGGCCCAATAAAGGAGACGTTTCACATTGGATTTGTTGTTTCAGATTCCAACGTCCCCTGCTTGCCAGCATCAGCATTGGCAAAATGGTTATGTTAACAATGACTGTATTTTATATGCGACTCACTGATTATTTTCAGTCTTTTGCCCCTGAGCAGTCTGAGTCATTTCACTTCTGGCCACCAGATGGCAGAACAGCCCTGTGCTATGATGCTCTAGGTGGCTGCCTGCAGGAAAGGCTGCCTGGGATTTTGAGGAAGAGTTACTGTTAGGGAACAATTCGGACATTGCATTCTTTTTGTCTGGTTTTATTTAGTTTACTTTGAGGAAGAGTCTTACCATGTAGTTAAACATGGTTTAGAATCTGCCATCCTTCTGACTCAGTCTTCCTGGTGCTGGGATTACAGACATGTTCCCCCACACCCAGTTCTCTACCTTGTTTGAACCATTTCTGGGGTTATTTCTATGTCCATATTTAGAACAGTAGAATTGAGCCACAAATCAACTTTTATGTAAAGGGCTTCATGTTTTTCTTAATCATTGCTTAGTTGCTGCTATTTTCTTGTTGACATGTGTTGTTTTGAGGTCAGTTTCTGATTACATCATACCTTTGTTGTTGTAGTTAATTTGAGAAGTGAAGAAAATTGATAGATTTTAAAAACCCCTTCACTAAAGGTTACTTATTTTGGAAACTAATATGTCCCGAAGGACCCAGAAACACCTCCCCTTACCCTTCTTTTTTTGTTTTGTTTTTCAAGGTAGGGTCTTGATCTAGCCCAGACTGATCTGGAATTCACTATCTAGCCTCAGGCTGGCTTTGAACTCACAACAATACGCCTACCTCTGTCTCCTAAGTGCTGGGATTAAAGACATGCCCCCCCAATCGTCCCCTTTTAATTGAATGCTATGACAAGGGTATTACTAAGGATCTGTATGGCTGCCTGGTACCTTCAGCTTTTCTAGTCAAAGAAAAAGATTACCTTTCGAAGGACAATGACAGTGAAGATGGGAAATTCATGGGATCTTTCCTGAGGGAAGGTAGAGATGGGACTGAAATCCCCGGTCTTCCTTGTGTGGTTTGGTTGGAATCCTTAGGCTTCTAGAAGCCATGAGAGGCGAGGAGGTCTAGAGAGGCCAGACCTCTTTGAGATGAGTAAAGGTCAAATGATATGTATCTGCAATTGCTCTGAAAGATACTCACCTCCAGCTGGTTCTTGAGGGTTAGAAATGGGAGCATGAGGGGCCCTCAAGGAAGTTTATTTCTCTCCTCAGTGCCCTCTATCCCTTCGGCCCGGTGCTGACATTTGATGGCTCGCTCTGGCTTCACCCACAGCTGGGAGTTGTAGCACCTGCGGGCACTCAGTGCTCAGCCATGAGGCTGGAAGGCAGAACGTATGATGAAGCCTGTTCATCGTCTGCAGCCAGGTTCCCTCTTCGCACCTATCTACCTGGTCACTCATGAAGGGGAATTCATTGTGTATTAGAATGGGCTGGGCTGGGAAAATGGCTCAGTTGGTAATGTGGTTACCACACAGCTCATGGACGTGAGGTTAATCCCTAGCACCCAGGTAAAAGCCAGAGGTGGTGGTGCACCTGTAAGCCCAGTTTTGGCTAGGTGGAGATAGGAAGATCTGTGGGGCTTGTTGGCCAAGCTAGTCTCACCAAATAAGTGAGTTCTCGGTTCAGTGAGAGAACCTGTCTCAGAGAAACAGTGGAGAGCCAACGAGGAAGATGCCTGATGTCAAACTTGGTCTCTCCACACACATGCACACCACATGCACTTACACATGTAAAAAAGACTCCCTGGCCTGGCTTTAAAAATGTATATCATTAAAAATGTTGGTTCTAGGGGCTGGAGAGATGGCTCAGTGGTTAAGGCATGTGCCTGTAAAACAGAAAGACCCGAGTTCAGTTCCCCAGTACCCACATATGCACCACCAGATGCACTAGGTGGCACATGCATCTGGAGTTCATTTGCAGCAGCTAGAGGCCCTGGCATGCCCATTGTATATATATATATATATATATATATATATATATATATATATATATATATATATATATATGTGTGTGTGTGTGTGTGTGTGTGTGTGTGTGTGTGTGTTTCTCATCTTGCAAATAATAAATATATATTTTTAAAAATGCTGGTTCTAGGAGAGGACAAAGCAGCCAGGGTGTCCATGCAGCAAGGGGTCTGTGTCAGCAACAGGCTCCTTCTGGTGGTCACAAGTGGCCATCGCTTCTAGTTTGGTGCTCAGGGAGCTTACGACTGTTTCTTGCACCAGACCCACCCCAGACAACCAGCACCTCTTTAGCTTATTCATTTCACTGGGAGGGCTCTGGGCTCACTGGGGCCTCTGCCCTTGAGTCTCAAAGAGGCTGCACCAGTAACTGCACCCTGAGGGAATGTTCTCACGAGGAATCCAAACGGACCCACTGCAGTTGGGGCCAAGGGCTTATGGGAGCATCTTGTTTCATCTGAGCTCTGGGCGAGACGTTGGAAGGATGAACGAGTTGCCCTTTCTCAATCATTCTGACTTTCTGCTATGTTTTGAGACCTTTGAATTGTCAAGGCCATGAAAGAGAAAGGCATTACGATTATTTATTGTCACAATTGCCATCTGTCGGCTTCTCTGCTGACACCCAAGGCCCCTCATCTATCTCTATGAGCATCAAATAGATTACCAGTGCTTAAGAAAAGAAATGTCTCATGAAAGATTCATAAAGAGATACGACTTGTGGGGACCTCCTCCTTGGTATCTGACGTCACTGAGGAGGCTGACATAAAGCGAGCTGTCCTAAAGCACACAGGCTGAGGTTGAACTTGAATGTGGCACTTCTAAAAAGATGGGCTTTTTATTTTTAGAAGGGATTGTCTTGGTGTAGACATACCAGTTTTGTTTCCTGACACCTTGTCTCGTCCTGCAAGACACATCGATGATACTTTTCCCAATATCAGAGAGTTTTTAAAAGCCTGCTTGAAAAGAATCGTAATAAAAATCTATAAGCAGCAAGCTTTTATATATTTCACTTTTATTGAATTCCTTTTAGTATAAAAGTAGCCTGTTTTGGAGTATTCAGTCCAGTGTCCATCTGCTGATAGGATAGCGCATGAGCTGTGAGGAGCCGAAGGCAGATAAGGGAGAGAATCGCCAAGCTGTGTGGAGGTGGAGACGTTATTGCTTTCTGAGAGAGGGCAGCTCCTACAGCTCTCATTCCCTTCTTGGTTTCCTTTTTGTGTATGTTTCTCTATAGGCTGGAGTGATTTTTTCAGACAGCAGAAGGGTGTCTTTTGTTAAAAAAAAATCACATCAGGTTACTAACAAATAAATGAAAAAAAGTGTGACTGGATGAACATGGAGGCAGGTTTGTTTAGCTGCTTTTGGACAAAACCATTTTCTTAGAGTGTTTTATTTGGCTTTTTTGTACAAAACCATTTCCTCAGTGTTTTATTTGTGTTACATGTATGCATGTGTTTGCTGT
The DNA here is from genome assembly GCA_004024765.1 of Zapus hudsonius. NCBI lineage: Eukaryota > Metazoa > Chordata > Mammalia > Rodentia > Dipodidae > Zapus > Zapus hudsonius. The sequence continues at coordinate 16,939 of PVHP010025473.1, read as the reverse complement.
GTGAACACACATGTGTTCAGTTCCATGTGCACATGGAGGTCAGAGATCAGCATCAGGTGTGCCCCTCTCTTGCTTTCTATTCTGTTAATTTAGACATGACCTCTCACTGAGCCCCGACTTCCCTGGTTCGGCTCATCCAGCTAGCCATGCCCAAGGATCCCTTGTCTCTACCTCCATCATGCCCAAACTCAGGGCCTCACATTTGCATGGCAAGTACTTTACTGACTGACCCATCGCCCAGCCCTTGTTTGGCTTTTTGAGATGGGGCCTTACTGTGTGGCCCAGGCTGGCCTTGAACTCAAGACCCTCCTGTTTCAGCCTCCCAAGTGCTGGGCTTTCAAGACTTTGACGCCATGCTCAGCTGCTCATAGTTTTATTCCGAAGTCCAGGCGTGTGAGCAAACTGCAAAAGTCTGTTAGCTGATAACTTATTTTCAACTTGGTTTCTTGTCACATCAGTGGAACGAGGCTTCGCACAGTTGCTCCGTCCCTCACCCCAGACTTTCTTGAGTCTCTCATTTGTCTTCTCAAGCAAGAGCTCCACCTCTGTCCACACAGCCACAGGGTGATGGAGGATGGTCCACACCACCTAGCTTGGGGACCAGTGAGGCAGCCTCTGCCCAAACTATCCGGCTGTTACTATAGTTCCATGGCCAGCACCACATCAGGGTGGACACCTCATCTCACCACAGAAGGACAGGAAGAAGTGAGACATGGCAGGGGGTTGGGCAGGACACCAACTCTGAGCTGGCTGGATCATCTTTTCTCCTCCATTCCATGAGCTTGCCCAGGCGAGTCTGTCTGATGGGACTCCACACTCACAGAGCTTGTGATGTGTCATCTGAGTGTCAGTGGGCAGGTGGCAGGGGGGTGGGGGGGGAGGAGCCAGCCTGGTGGGTGGAAGCAATGCAGAGAGCCAGTGGGTCCTGGTCCCCTCAGCCTGCCCTCGGCCAACGTCACTTGAACAGCCTTGTCTTACAGATGGATAAACTGAGGAAGGGATTTCTGGGAGGTCAACAGCTTTGTCCATGATTTAAACAGGGCTTGCCTCAGCAGAGTCATACCTGTAGGGACTTCAGAAGGCGTAAGGTGAGAGTCTCGGTGACAGGCTCCACATTCTTGGCTGTTCTTGGGTGAGGGATTGTGTCTCCTCCTAGGCTGACTCTGGGCTCCACATGCAGAGAGGGTGGCTAGTTATGACACAGATATCTGTCCCTTTGCCCTCTCAGGGGTGGGGACTGTAGCCGTGGAAAGGAATCAGAGAGATTTGCTTTGAAGGTTTAGGTGCCAGACTTCACTCTCAGCATGACACATGTCATTCTACCTCTCTGGGGTATCCCTAAAATTCATATTTTGGTGCAACCTGTTTCTAGGCTGAAGAATGCATTTCTTCTATATCAGTTCATTATCACTTAGGGAATTGCCTGTTTTCAATTATCCTGACAATTCAAGTGCATAGCCTGGATTTTCTGCTTAAATTTCCCTGTTCAGGACGTTGGTACAATAGCTCCCTGCACTTGTATATGCTGTTATCTTTCGGGGAGGTCGAGGATCATTGCAGGGCATGATTTTCCCTGGGCTTCTCCCAGCCTTTTCATAGAAAGTCTGCACTGACCTGCAGAGGAGGCCAAGCTGGGGGAGCATGGCTTTCTGATGCATGTGTGTATGTGTGTGTGTGTGTCTGTGTGTGTGTGTGTGCGCACACGCATGTGCTGGCACCAGAGACTAAAGCCTGGACTGTGCATGTCAGATCAGTGCTTTACCTGTGAGCTGTATCTCCAGCCCCTCAATCTTGGCGTAGTTACATCCTACGGACGGAGCCTACATGCTCTGACAATATAAATGACGTTATATTGCTTTATTACTGGTAGCTGAAGGTTGGGAGAAATAGAGAAATTGAAAATAGAGACCAGGTTGAGACCTCTACCCTAGTGTTTTTATTCTTTTTTCTTTTAAACCATCATAGTTTGAAAAATGTAGTTATTATTTTTATTTATTGTGTGTGTGGGGGAATGGGCAGGGCCTTTTGTAGCTTTACTTTGTGCATCTGGCTTGACATGGGTCCTGAGGAATTGAACTTGGGAAGGAAACAAGTTAAAGGCAAACGGTGCCTTTAACCCCTGAGCAATCTCCCTAGCACACAGTGCTCCCATCCTTGTCTCTGTAAAAGAAGGGGTTCGGGGAGACAGAGTGAGGAGTTAGGTAGCTTATTACCAGGCAAAGGTGAAGGAATGCAGTTTCTCAAGAAAAACTCACATTGTAGGACTTTGTTCTTATTTTTGTTTTTAAATATTTTATTTATTTATTTTAGAGAGAAAGACAGATTGGGGAGGGGAAGAAAATGGGCATACCAGGGTCTCTTACCACTGCCTCTGGCTTTATGTGGGCACTAGGAAATCAAACCTGGGTTGCCTTTAACCACTGAGCCATCTCTCCAGCCCCAACACCATTTCTGTTTATTTATTTATTTGTAAGCAAAGGGAGAAAGAGAGGAGAGGGAGAGGGAACGAAACACAGAGAGAGTGAGCCTTTAGCTGCTGCAAACAAACTCCAGATGCACATGCCACTTTGTACATTTGGTTTTATGTGAGTGCTAGGTAATAGAACCTAGGCAGCCAGGCTTTGCAAGCAAGCATCTTTAACTGCTGAGCAATCTCTCCAATTCCACCTTATGGGACTTTGGATAACTATGTTTATTTATTATTTATTTATTTATTTTTGATTTTTCAAGTTAGGGTCTTGCTGTAGCTCAGGCTGACCTGGAGTTCACTGTGGAGTTTCAGGGTGGCTGCAAACTCTCCTACCTCTGTCTCCTGAGTGCTGGGATTAAAGGTGTGTGCCAGCACGCCCAGCTGGATAACTAGTTTTTATGGGCAAAATTGAATGGAGGGAGGAGTGGATTGTTCATGAATTAATGTGAGGAGAAGATAGGGAATTCCATGAATGGGTTGGGGTTTTCCTTCTTATAGAGATTACTTCTCTTTTCTCCCCTTATGTGGAGTTTTTGGATACATCACAGTGCACAGTGTCAGGTGCGTGGTGGGAGCAGACAGTTTTGCAAGACTAATGACATGGAAATGCCATTCTAATGAAGCAGAGGACATTAGCAGCCACCTTGGTCTGCCACGCTAGTCCTGGATGGTTTGGGATAGTCGTGCTGTAATACAGTCCTGTGATTTCATCAGCACCCAGCTCTATTGCCGCTTATACCTTATTTCCTTTATGCCTACTGAGCCCTCCTCATAATGAGCATTAAAATTCTATTTAACTGTTTCACCAGTAGGATGAAATTACACATTAAATGTCATATCAGGGCAATCACAGAGGAGTACAGTTGGTAGGAGTCGGATATACATTTTCCAATGTCCTTCACAGAGGAAAGGGTGAAGATTCCTCAGTGAGGAGGGCCCAGCTGAGTCCTAGCTAGAGGCTGTGATTGGTTAGTAGGATGCTCTCACATGGGAGCTGTCTTTGGCCAAAGGGAAATTAGTAAATGTGACAGAACCAGATGCTTTAAAAAGGCTTGATGGGCGGAGCATGATGGCAGACGAGTAGCAGCCTTGCCAGGACTCTCTCTGTAAAGGATGCAGCGAGAGAGCTGTGTCCCAAATAACCCTACCAACAGACCGCAGGCAGAAAGCTGAGATCCTGGCAAGAGATGAGCCACCACAGTCATATAGTGGAGGATCCATATGGAACCCCGCAGAGAATGATGGGATGAACAAGGGACCCACAGCCACAGCCATTCAATCAACAAAGGATAAGCCAGTGAGACAGAAACCAATGATTTTCAACACAAAGACCCCTAAGCTCACATTAAAGCAGCTTTAATACTCACCCACCACGACTCAGGGAACTGAGCGGAAGAGGGGGCGGAAAGATTGTGAGAGCCGTGGTGGGGGAGACTATCCAGAGGCACGGCACCCCTCAGTAACAACATACTAGGGCCAGGAGAACCAGGCTGAGTACTAGGCTATCCATGGTCCCCTGCCACAAGGACAGAACCAGATGACCCACGGAGGAGGATATCCTGCTGACTGGGGATGGGGAGGGGGACATTGGGGAATTGGGGCTAACAACTCATTGTTGGCCCACTAAACAATGTAACTCATTATGGACAATAGAAAAAAATAACTAACTTAAAAAAAAAGGGCTTGCTCTCTCTCTTGTTCCTCCACCACCACCATGATGAGGCTGGGTCAGTGGAGGGAGGCATGGCCACAGGGTTGAGTCACCCTGTTGAGCCAGTCCTGATGGACTGTGTCCCCCAGTTGAGTCCCAGATGTTTAAGCGAGTTCAGATAACACTAGTGATCTGTAGCTGTGTGGGAAATGTTTGTTTAGTGTGGAGGGTTTATGGCTGGTTATTTTATGATATATTGTCATATTAAAGATTGCTCCCAAACTCATATTCAAACCCTTAGCCCTCAGCGGGGTGGTATTTGGAAATGGGGGTTGGTAAATGATTTAATGAGGTCAAGAGAGTGGACCCTCAGAAGAAGAGATGCCAGACAGCTCACTTTCTCATCTTCATTCTCCAACATTGGTGGGGGCTAAGCTATCTCTCCAGCCCTATTATTATTATTATTATTATTATTATTATTACTTTTTCCTCAGGGTCTTATCATGTAGCCTAAGCTGGCCTTGAACTTAAGATGGCCCCAACTTTCTGAGTGCTGGCGTTCAAACACTTTTATGAGCGCAGGTATGAAAGGTCTCCCTTCCCCTCTTCCACAACGACTTGATGCTCTTTCTTTCTCTTCCCTCTGTTTGCTCACAGGCTCTGCACTAAGACTGGGTTTGTTGGCACCACCATGACTTAAGAAATTTATTTATTTGCATGTGTGTGCGTGTGCAGGTTTTATGTATGTCTGGGCATGCCAGAGTCTCTTGCTGCTGCAAACAAACACCAGATGCATGCAACACTTTTTGCATCCTGCTTTACATGGGTGGCTAGAGAAGTGAACCCAGGCTGGCAGGTTTGCAAGCAAGTGCCTTTAACCACTGAACCATCTCCCCAGGCCCAGCCTGCCTTTTATATGCTGGGAATTTGGGTCTTCTGATTGTCTCTCTCATTGCCGAGTGTGACAACCCCCTTAATCTGTTATGCATCTCCCTTTTCAACTCATACTGCCTTCTTTCTATCCTTTGCTTATTTCAAATTAACTGATAGAGTTTCGGTTTGCTCATAGTGCAGACTCAGTGTCCTTTAATATGAAATGCTTGGGACAGCGAGGGCTTTGGATTTTGGAATTTTTCCCCAGATTTTCGAATATTTGCATAGATTATCAGTTGAACATACCTAAAAAGAAAATCTAAAATTTGAAATGTTACAAAATCTAAAACTTTTTCAGTATAAAAATCATATTTTGGACTTTTGGACTAGGCATATTCAACCTGAATATTGTGATTTCTTTCACTAATCAATATGCTTTAAAAATTTTATTTATTTTACATATATGTCCTTTCTTTCTTTCTTTCTTTCTTTCTTTCTTTCTTTCTTTCTTTCTTTCTTTCTTTCTTTCTTTCTTTCTTTCTTTCTTTCTTTCTTTCTTTCTTTCTTTCTTTCTTTCTTTCTTTCTTTCTTTCTTCTGAGGTTCTAGTCTTGTATCCCTTCACTCTGGTCTCCATTTCCTTGAGGGCCCTCCTCAGTAGGGTCCTTGGTGTTCACTGTGGGGGAATTAGGGCCTCTGTCAGTCTCTGCTGGAGGGGGAGGCTGCCTTGGATATTTCTACCCACCCTGTGGCTTGTACAGTTTCAAGTCTCCTCTTCTGCAACAATCCCTGAGCCTTGGTGGGAGTGTTAGCAGTTTTAGTCTTGAGTTCTCTGTAGACTCTGTATTTCTATAACCATGTGTTTCAGTTCAACACCATGTTTATTGCTATTTCCTGGGAGGGGGTTGTAGGGTTAGCATTGGGAGCAGTACTTGTCAGTGCTTCCTCTGCAGATGCTTCTGGACCTTGTGAATGTGGCACATCTCATGGTGGGCAATCGGTTGTCTTATCTGGTTGAATTCATGGATCTTGAATTTTCCCAGTATTCTCTGCCATCTTCTTTCTTCCCTGAAGTTCTAGTGTGGTTATAAATTTGCCATCTTGGTTGGAAGCCTCATGCTCAAACTACTTTTTTGAGCAATTTGTTTCTTCCTCTCTCCCTCTTCCTTCCTTTCTTAGGTATTTATTTATTTGTGTGCATGCATGCATGTGTGTGCGTGCATGTGTGTGTGTGTGTGTGTGTGTGTGTGTGTGTCTGTGTGTGTCTGTGTGTGCATGCGCACAGGTACCCAAGGACCATCATATGCTTGTAACACATTGTATGTCCACCTCACATGGTGACAGGAATTGAAGCTAGGTAGGCAGTTGTGGTGGTTTGATTCACGTGTCCCCCATAAACTTAAGTGTTCTGACTGCTGGGTCCCCAGCTGGTGGCAATTTGGAAATTTGTTCCTCCTGGAAGCAGTACATTTTTGGGGGTGGGTTTATGGGTATTATAGCCAGCTTCCTCTTGCCAGTGTTTGGCAACTCTCCTATTGTTGTTGTCCATCTGATGTTGGCCAGGAGGTGATGTCCAGCCTCTGCTCATGCCATCACTTTCCCTGCCATCATGGAGCTTCCCTGAAGTCTGTAAACCATCACCTGCTTTGGTCGGTGCTTTGGCCCAGCGATGAGATGTTGACTGCAACTGCAGGCTTTTCAAACAAGTGCCTTTAACCACTGAGCCATCATCCCTGTCCTGATTTCCTCCCTCTCTCCCTCCTTTCCTTCCTTCCTCTCTTTCTTTTTTATTTCTCTTTCCTTCTTGGTTTTGATATAGGGTCTTGCTAGTTAGCTTTGTATTTCCTATGTAGCCTAAGTGGCTTCAAACTCATGGCAATCCTCCTGCCTCACCCTCCCAAGTGCTGGGATTATAGTTATATGCCACCATACTTGGCCAGTAGTTCCTATTTGAATGGAACGAAAACAGAAATAATTTGATAGTCATTGGTAAGTGGTCAGTTCAGAGGACTCTCAAGCCACACCTTGAACTTTAGACATCGGTGCTGGAGCACTTGCTTAGTACTGCAGGGCCCTGGTTTGATCACCAGCACCACACAAACATGAAAACTTTAGGTGTCTCATCACTATTAGCATCTGCCAGGCTTAGGATTCATAAGATGAGTCCAGACGACCCATGGAGGAGGTTATCCAGTGGATTGGGGAGGGGAGGGCAGCGGGGAATTGGGGATAACAACTCATTGTTTGCCCACTAAATATTGTAACTCATTATGGACAATAAAACAACAACAACAACAAAAAAAAGATGAGGTTCCTGAGTTCTTTTTTTGTTTGTTTGTTTTGTTTTTGGTTCTTGAGTTAGAGATTTAGCATATTGCAAGAAAACATATTAAACCCTATTTATAACCCTTGAAAACTTTAATTCCACACTGTACTATTAAGATTGTGCACATAAACATGAGTACAGTTGGGAGCTGTATGATTATATTTGTCTCATTATTCAATATATTTTAATTGATGATTTCTAAAAATGTCTATATATTTTAAAGATATTAAAATGCAGCAAGTAGAATGGAGGCATAAGCAAAGTTCATGGTCTTAAAGAGCATTGGAGAGTCTGTTACTGAGGTGGCAGTTGGAAGGCTGGAAGGATGATCAACATGAATAGCAAAGAAAGAAAGGGAAGGCCACCAGCTTGTTAGATCTGTGGGGTGTATTTATCTCCCCCTCTCCCCAACAGGCTTTGGGATAGTCTATTTCATGTTCTCTTTGGATTTGCCGAAGGAACAGTGACCGAGAAGCAAATTGTTGAAAATAAAGGTGAGGGTTGGAAGCCGTAAGGGGTAGGGTGTATTGGTACATCTGGGTGACCTTGAACAGTTTTATGCTATTCAGACTCTCAGATGAAAGAGCTTTCATCTACCCTGTTCCTTTAATCGCATCCACCTCCCAGCACGAAGGGGCGGAATCTTCCCCGAGTCTGGGTGGGAAGGGGTCCCCTGGAAGCAGCAGAATAATGTCAACAGAAAAGTCTTTCATGCATTCAGCCACTCGAGTAAGAACTGCTGAGCTCCACCATGGATGAACCTGACCTTAGACATGGGAGCAGGGCAGCAGCTGTCCAAGCCGGAGTGTCTAAGCCTGTCCGTGAAATTCCTGTATCTCCTCCAACATGCGAAACAATACAACGAGTTAGTCACACGGGGAATCCATTAGACTTGGCAATTTAATTTCTACCTCCTTGAGATTTTTCTTGAGGGGTTGGGGGCAGGGATGGCTTCCTACTTAGCATGCTAGATCTGATTAGATTCCCCAGGGATTCCTGATTTATTCTTTGGGTCTTTATTTATTTATTTTTAAGAATGCCCCTTTTTAAAAAAATGTCAGTCTTGCCTGAAAAGAAAACAGGTTATAAGCTTTGATCATTTATCATTTCCGATTAACATTGAAATGCTCGAGGTTGGAGATCTGTCAAATGGGGCAGCAGAAAATATGGTTATCTCCGAACACGGGAAGTGCAGATTAGCAAATTTCATATCCAATAATACTTATTGAGCGTTTGCTTTGCTAAACTGAAAATTCCCCATTCCGAGTCAGTGAGTGTTCAAAGCTTCACAGAATAAATCTGTATTAAATGAAAAATAAATCAATTGTCACGGTCGTATAGCCCAGAAAATTTACAGCTGAAGCAAGACAGAGAAAGTGACTCCCACCCTCCTCTTTCCCTCTTGCTCCCCTCCCCGACCTCCACACCCTCACACCTATGGGCAAGTCTCCTGGGCACAGGAAAACCATTTAGCTGAGGGTGAGGTGGACAGGTGGCATGTGGCAAAGGGTGGCCCTTTGCTTTGTTCGTTGCTCAGTTCCAGGATGGAGGCCCTGATGTCCCATGAAACCACCGCCTAGACTCCCTTGTCTAGCTGGCTGCTTGCCATTAGGCAACTTCAGCCTTATCTTTTAGAAATACAAGTCAGGGCTGGGGAGATGGATCAGGTAAGGCACTTGTTGGCAATGACAACTGGTCGGATTCCATTCTGCAATATCCACACAAAGCCAGGAGCACAAAGTGGCACATGCATCTGAGGTTTGTTTGCAGTGGCAGGAGGCCCTCGTCTTCTCTCCCTCACTCTCTTTCCTTGCAAATAATAATATAAAAATAAACATAACCTGGGTATGGTGGCACATGCCTTTAATCCTAGCACTTGGGAGACAGAGGTAGGAAGACTGCCATGAGTTCGAGGCCAGTCTGATACTATATAGTGAATTGCAGGTCAGCCTGGACTAGAGTGAGACCCTACCTCAAAAAACAAAACAAAAAACAAACATAAGACAGTCATGGTATTTATTTATTTACTTATTTATTTTTAAATATGCTTTCACTCATTCAGCTTAAAAGAAGGGATCTTGGATGGGAGAGATGGCTCAGTGGGTAAAGTGCTTGCTATGTGAACGTGAGGACCTGAGCTTGGGTCCCCAGCACCCACATAAAATGCTGGGCCTTGTGGAGTAGCTGTAACCCTAGTGGTGAGGAGGCTCACTGGTTAGTGAAACTGAATAGTTGAGTTTGAGCTCCAGCTTCCATGAGAGACCCTGTGTCAAGTGAGTCCACGTGGAGAGAGGTCAAGGAAGATGCTTGACATCTACCTCTGGCCTCCACATGCACACACATGCCCCTGTGACCACACCCACACACACAATGACCCACCCCATGCAGACCACACATGCATGCATGCACACATACGAGAGAGAGAGAGAGAGAGAGAGAGAGAGAGAGAGAGAGAGAGAGAGAGAGAGAGATTGTAGGGAATTTGGGGCAGCAGTACTGTCACCCACATTTCAAACAAAACATAATTTCCTATTCTGGATTTTGGGGTGGGTAGCATTTTATTTTAATAAGCAAAATAAAAAGTTATCTTATTAAAGAAGTGAAGGATTTTGCTGCCAAGGGTCAGGAGATACAGAAAGCAGGACCCTGGGGGCTGGAGAGATGGCTCAGTGGCCAAAGCCCTTCCTAAACAACTCAGAGAACCCAAGTTCAGATCCCTAGACCATCATGGCTATATCTTTCCTTTTAAAAAATTAAAAATATTTATTTGTGTGTGTGTGTGTGTGTGCGTGCATGCATGCACACGAGGGTCTCTTGCTATGTGACTGAATCTCAGATGCTTACACCATCTTTTGCATCAGGCTTTAAATAGGTGCTGGTGAATGAACCCAGCCTGGTAGGCTTTACAAGCAAGTGCCTTTAACCACTGAGCTATCTTCCCAAGCCTTATCTTTTCAAGTGAAATTAGTATGGGAATAGGAATTGTTCAAACACTGAAAGGAGTTGTTTTATTTTTTATTTTTTGGAAAAAGTTTTTATTTTCTCAAGGGGGTGCCAGTAAGGCAACCAACTGTGTGATAGGATGAAAGTTGGTGACACACTCCCCTAAGAGAGAGTCTCCCTCCACAGACACAGATCTGGACCTGTTGCTGTTTAGCATCGGGGTGTCCTGCAGAAGGTCTCACACTGTTACAGATAACAATGCCTAGTACACAAGACAGCTAGTTAAAGTGAGAAGAGCACCAAAAAAATGTTACATACATGCCATCAACATTTGTTGTAACTTAAAGCATATGTCACATTTCATGGATGTCAAGATGCATAGTTTTACATTGACATTAACCTCTCTGGAATTGACATTGTTTTGTCATTTCTGTCTGCCAGGCAAAGATCAACATGTAGTTGTCATTTCCAGCCTGGGCACATAGCTTGCTGTTCTTGTGGTAAGACTGGTCAACAATGTTAGGGATTTTTTGGTAGTGCTGTTTATAGTGCTATTGTCGTAGTCAGTCACATGCCGCTGGGATGAATCTCCAAACCAGGCACAATTTTGGGGAGGAAAGTATTTATTGAAGTAACAGACCCAGGGGAAGTTAAGGAAAAAGGCTGGCTCCCTTTTACAGAAGCAAGCTGAGAGAGAAACCCACCACCAGCACCTCAAGCAAGCAAGCAAACTGTAACACTGTGAGTCACAAAATGCAGAACTGCCAGACCTGGTGTTCTGGCTGCTGTTTTGCATATGTATCCCTAGAATTTTGCATCCAATTTAGAAAGGGTGTCATGACCCCAGGAGGCCAGGCAAAAGTGACACTACCTCTAGCCAGAAGCCTGGAGACAATTAACAATTTAATAAACACAATTATAATAAATTCTGCTGGGGGACATTTATTCAAAACTACCACAGCTATTAACTGGACCCAGGGCCTTGCATATACTAGCAAGAACTTACATCCCTGGCCCCTAAATCCTCTTTGGTTTTAAGCCTCAACCATTAAAGAAATCTTTGTAGAAAGAATATGAGTTCATGGAAAGCATTCCCTTGACTCTTCTAGTAGATCGAGAGAGAGAGAGAGAGAGAGAGAGAGAGAGAGAGAGAGAGAGAGAGAGAGAGAGAAAGAGAGAGAGAGAGAACCATTGTGGAAGAGGCAGTAGAAAGAAAGAATGAAAAAGTCAAAGGAAGGAGAAGAGTGCTTTGCAATACTGTCTTCAGACAGAAAGTGGTCCTGACATTCATGACCTCGCAGTGGTCATATAAAACCTGCAGTAATAGGAGGAAAAATGATGACATCAAAATAGAAATGGAACTACTTGAAAAGAAGAAGGGATTCAGTGGAGGGGGTATTGGGTAAGAAGAAAAGGGAGGGGATTATGATCATGGTATTAGTGCATATGTATGAAGGTTATCAATAAAAAAGTTAGAGAAAAATAAAATAAACCTAAAATGAAAGAGGCAGTATCAAAACTTGCTAGAAGAGGGTCTGTGGTAGGGGAATTTTTAGTAAATAATTGTGGAGCACTCTTTTCTTTAAAAATATATTTTATTTATTTGCAAGGAGAGCGAGAAATAGGCACACCAAGGCTTCCAGCCACTGAAAACAAACTACATACAGACACATGCCATTTTGTGCATCTGGCTTTACATGGGTACTGGGGAATCAAACCCCGGTCATTAGGCTTTGTAGGCAGGTGCCTTAACCACGGAGCCATCTCTCTAGCAACTGTGGAGCACTCTTAAGAAATGATGCAGGGCTGGAGAGATGGCTCAGAGGTTAAGGCACTTGCCTCCAGTGCCTAAGGCCCCAGGTTCAATTCCCCAGGACCCACATAAGCCAGACCCACAAGGTGGTGGCCCTGGTGCGTTCTCTCTCTCTCTCTCTCTTCTTGAAAATGAATAAATAAAAAATAAAATAAAATAAAATAATTACATATGTGCATATTTCCCCTTGAAATAATCTTTATAAAAAAAAAAAGAAAAAAAAAGATGCATGCCTTGTGCTCCAGGGATGCTGAACAGGATTGAGAGTTCAATCCTTCCTGGGTTGTATGTTGAGACACTGTCTCCAAACCGAGCAAGCAAGCAAGCAACCATCCAAGCAAAGAAATGCTGCATTGTCTTGATATAGAAGAGCATGTAGCATTATGCAATGCAGACTTCCATAACTCTAGAAGGAAAGGATGAATTTGACTTTGCATGTTAAGTTTTCGGAAGTAAGGCTGTTGGCCTGTAGTCCCAGCGCGCAGGAGGCTAAGGTAGGAAGATAGCATGGAGTGTGAGGCTAGCCTGAGCTACACAGTGAATTCCAGCATGTCCTGAGCAGAGTGAGACTGTCTCATAAAAACCATAACTATTCCCTACAATCTCTGTCTCTTGCATGTACGTGTGTATGCATGCATGTGTGATATGCATGGGTGGGTGGGTGCATGTGTGTGTGTGAGTGTGGTCACAGGGGCTTGTGTGTACACGTGGAGACCAGGGGAAAAATGTTTTAGGAATGCCAATCTGTGTGAATATATCTATAGGCAGGGTCCTCTGTAGGAACAAGCCAATAGAATGTAGGTGGATAATAAGAGGGCTTTCATGGACTGGCTTCACAGTCCAACATGGCCGTGTGCCTGTGAGAGAGGCAGAAAATGCCATAGCTCCACGGGCCACAGGGCCATGAAGCTGGATGCCTCAGCAGATCCAGTCTGGCACTGAAGGCCTGTAGCTCCTGGAGAGTCAATGGTCTCCAGTCCATGATGGAGGCTGAAGCAGCTGGAGTCTAATAGCAGCAGCAGTGACAGACGCACTTGCTCAGGAAGACCTGAAGACAGGCTCACGGCTCTGTAACAGGCTCACCTATTGGGAGGTGGTAACCAGGTCTCACCCCTGAGTTAATCTTTGCAAGTACCCTCACAGACTCCCATAGATAGGTGTTCTAGGTAGTTCCAAAATTTCAAAAATTAAGAATAAAAATTCTGGGGCTGGAGAAATGGCTCAGTGGTTAAAGGCACTTTCTTGCAAAGCCTAATGGCCCAGGTTCAACTCCCCACCACTCATGTAAAGCCAGGTGGCAAGAGGCCCTATCATACCTTTACTCTCTGTCTCTGTCTATCTCTCTCTGCTTGCAAATAAATATATATATTTTTTCTGAGGCAGGTTCTCCCTGTAGCCCAGGCTGGCTTGGAATTCACTATGTAGTCCCAGGCGGGCCTCAAATTCGCAGTGCACCTCCTTCCTCTGCCACCTGTGCAGGAATTAAAGGCGTGCGCCTGATAAAATACATTTAATAAAATAAAAGTTCTATGTGATAAGAGAGCTTTGACTATAGTTTTGACCACACTTTTTTCTTTTTTAGTTTTATGCCTAAAAGAACGCACATACTATAATCAGTGGTATCTTAGAGTTGATGTACTGTTTTTCTTCAAACTTTTGATGCAAACACAGCTTTCTTTGAACTTGGACTGCCATTCCTCCGTCGTCTTATACTTCTAAAATGTGCAGTCACATTTTCTGCTTTAGAATCAAGATTTAAAAAATGGCAAAGGAGGGCAGATTTCAGGAATAGTTTAGGAAGCAGGATTGGCTGATGCTTTGAAAGGTTAGATACATGGTGTGAAAGAAGCAGAGAAGAAACCCTGAATGGTTCTTAGGGTTTCTGTTGCAAAAGTTGTCAAATTACAGTGCGAGGAGGCTGGGAAGATGGCTCAGCAATGAAAGGTGATTGGGTGCAAAGCCTGCCGGCCCAGGTTCAATCCCCTAATACCCATGTAAAGCCAGACGCACAAAATGGCATATGGATCTGGAGTTTGTCTGCAGTGGCAAGAGGCTCTGGTGTCTCTTTGCTAGTAAATAAATAAAAGTATTGAACAAAGTAAAAACAAACAGTGAGAAATGGCTCACTGGTTAATGGTGATTGCTTGCAAAGCCTGCTAGCCCAGGTACCTATGTAAAGCCAATGCACAAAGTGGCAAGAGGCCCTGGCATACTCATATTCTCTCTCTCTGTCTCTCTCTTTATCTTGCTAGTAAATAAATTTAAAAAATAAAACCCAACAACTTATAATGCTAGGCCCCTAAGTCTGGCCAGTCATCTGGCCTTCCTTCGTCTGGCTTGCTACGGCAAGATGCTATGGGCTGGGTGGCTTGTACACATCATACGTTATTTCTCATACTTCTGGAGGCTGGGAAGCCCACGCTCAGGATGACGGCAGGATCAGTGTCTGGCAAGGGCCTATTTGGTTGCTAGCACATGCCTGCTCCCTGTGTTCACAGAATGGAAAGGGTATCTAGTGTAGGGCACTATTCCAGGCCTTATAATCTAATCACTCCCAAAGGCCCGACTTCCTAAAATCCTCATAAGAGGGGCTGAAGTCTCAGTATGGGAAATTGATGGGCACAGAAACATTCAGCCCATGTTTTTGTAAATAAAGTTTTATTGGGACACTGCCATGCATACTCACATATTGTCAATCACTGCTTTACATGGCAGCAGTAGAGCTGAGTGGTGGGGACAGGTGTGCAGTCCAAAAGCCTAAATTATTACCTGCCAAAGCTTGGGTAGCAGAATGGTGGTGTCTCTTGATTAGTGTAAAGATATGAGAGAGTTTAGAGAGATTCCTGAGAGAGCCTGAGACCGCATGAACTCAACCCCTAGCACCCACATAAAAAGCTGAGCATGGCCACTCATGCCTGTTCTTTCAGGTTAGCCAGCTGCAGGTTCAGTGAGAGACTCTGTCTCAAGGAAATAATGAGGAAGATTGCTAAAGGCAAACGCCCACTCACAACACTTTGCTTATACAACACATGTGTGTCATATACGCCAGCACCCAAACCAAACCAACCAAACAAAAGAAAGAAAGAGGAAAAACAGATTCATTGGGAAGGATGATGAGTTTGTTATATTACTTTCTCTTATGGACCAAATAGTTTGTTTAATGAGAATTCAGTAAAACGAAGAATGGAAATTAAGACCAGGAAATTTTGACAGAGACATTGATGGCAACAGGTTGGGTGAGCTAGCAGCCTCAGACGGTCATTCTCAAGAGACATAAAAGGCCACAAAACCCAACACAGGGAGCCCCAAAGATGAAGGTGAGACAGCTCTGCGCAGATGTGGAAAGTGGGCAGTCGGTCTTGCTGTGGGTCTTGCAGCTGGATATTATCTAGATGCACGTGGTCTCATCACCACCAGGAAAGTCAGTTTCCTCTGTCATTCTTGGAAGGGAAGAGCCGAAGCTATACCTTAGTGTTTTTATTAGGACCCTGAGCAAAAGGAAAACTGCAAAAACCACGTGAGCAAAAGGTTTGTCAGGAGCAAGATGGCTCTTACACGGGTAAGAGGCATCGAGGATTAAGAGTGGATTTTATGCCTAACAAAAGGCCAGTCACTTCTGGGCTCCAGAAGGATTACGAGAGTTCTCGATCATTCCAGCCTCTTTCCTTCCTGCCCATTATTATGACAGAAAACGAGGCTGTTTGGAGCAAGAGACAGTTGGGAGCACAGGGAGGTCAGCAATGCTGTTTCAGTGTCACTTTGGGAGTCATGCGGCCTGTCTAGGGAGGGAGGCCGGCGGAAAAACGAACTAAACTGCAATGGAAATTCATTAGGCTACTTGAGTGACTTGTGATCAAACAGAGTACAATTACCTGCATTGTGAAAAATCAAAGAATTCCAGGAAAAAGAAAGCAGACACGAGATAAAGAGATCAACGTTAGCTCTCTTCTGGGAAGACTTTCTAGGGCATTAATAACCTGTGTAAGCTTTTGATTTTTGTGACGGTTTCAGAAATGAACAGTGTTGACAAACTGGGTTCACCAATTCACCCCAGAGAAGCGGCTCAATACACACAGAGCTCATTCCTAAAGCACTCCTGGGCAGTTTCTTGAACTCTCTGAAGGTTTGGGATAAGGCAGGGGGTGCTTGGGATGAGTCAGGCACCACCACTGTGCAGCCCAGCAGACAGGTGGCGACAGGCCATTTATTTCTCCAGTGTGACCTCAAAGCCACTTACAAATATTTGAAATGGGAAGGAGATAGGTGAAAAAGAAAACATTTAAGGCAGTGATGGCCTCTTCAAGGTGACCTTGGACACAGCTTTATGGAAATGTGGAGAAACTCCAGGGCGTTTGGTAGCCCTGGTTCACGTGAATGCATGGCATGTTGGCGGGCCATTACTGAGTTAGGGGAAAGAGATTGCATTATTAATATATGAATTATTAATTATTATAATTGCACTTGTCATTTATTGAGCACCAGCCATGCTCCAGAAGCTGAGCAGAACTTAAGAGTCCCTGCCCAGCGGGGGGTGACTGAGGTAATTACATTTGAAATTGCTGCAGTCACAGGTAGACGCTATAACGTGGGCATCTACCAAGTGCACGGTGTAAACCCTGTGTTTTCTCTCTCTCTCTAGAGCCATTATACCCTCATATAATTTTTCTAACTTGTTTATGTAAAGATGAGCGATGAGCTATTTGTCAAGATAAAAGATGCAGCAGGTTATTTTAATTAGTATTTATTGTATCTTCCTACTAGCCATAAGAAAATAGATGAGAAATAGATGAGAAAATGCTTGTGAATCAAACATATGCAAGTCTTTCCCCTACTCTGGCCTCAGAGGGTCGGGGGGGGGGGGGTTC
>PVHP010025472.1:0-25502 GCA_004024765.1 Zapus hudsonius | reverse complement strand
AAGTTTTCCTGGACTGTGAGTAGCCAAGCTGGAGGGGCGGAATTGAATCTCCAAGAGACTTGTGTTGTTGGTTAGAATCATTGAACTTGGAGTTAGAGCTTGATGGTGCCCTACTTGTGTTAAATCTTGTATTGGTTCAATCTGTTTTTGCTGTGCCTCATGTTTTGCAGTGTGAATGTTCTGTGCCATTATGCATTTATTTTTTTTGGTATTATGGCTCAGCCATAATACCATGAAAGCTGTGGGGGCTTAAGAGTTGAGCTCAACACATTGTATTTACATCATGTATAATTAGTTTGTGGGGGCTAGGGGAGGATAGTCATGGTTTGATCCAGGTGTCCCCCACAAACAAATGAATGTGTTCTGATAAATCAATCCTCAGCTGATGGCAGTTTGGGTTTTATAACCTCGATGAAGCTGTGTTGTCAGGGGTGGGCTTATGGGATTATAAGCCAGCTTCCCCTTGCCAGTGTTTGGCACACCTTCCTGCCGCTGTTTGCAATGCTGTGGCAGAGGTGATGTCCAGCCCTCTGCTCATGCCATCGTTTTCCTTGCCAGGATGGAGTCTCCCCTTGTGTCCATAAGCTAAATAAACCCATTCCTCCATAAGCTGCTTTTTTTTGGGTTCTTTCTGGGCAGCAACTAGAAAGCTGACTGCAACAATCTCCTTGATGTATATGACCTATCAAAATCAAATCAAGATGAGATAAACCATTTAAACAGACCTATAACTAGCCTCCAGTGCCTAAGGCCTCAGGTTCAATTCCCCAGGACCCACATTAGCCAGACCCACTAGGTGGTGGCCCTGGTGCATATTCTCTCTCTCTCTCTCTCTCTCTCTCTCTCTCTCTCTCTCTCTCTCTCTCTCTATCTCTCTCTCTCATCTCTTGGCTTGAAAATGAATAAATAAAATATTTTTTTTAAATTCTAAACAAAATACTGGGAAACAGAATATAAGTTTTCATCAAAAAGTTCATTCACCCCCACCAGCTAAGGCTGTATCCTAGAGATGCAGGGATGGTTCAATATATGGAAGTTGATTAATGTAATACACTATACAAATGGACTGAAAGACAAAAATCACATGATTATCTCAATAGATCCAGAAAAAAGCATTTGACAACATCTAACATCATTCATGGAAAATTCCTAAAGAATGTGGGAATAGAAGTAATGTATCTCAACATAATAAAGGCCATTTATGACAAACCTATAGCCAACATCAAATTAAATGGGGAAATACTTGAAATTTTTCCACTAAAATCAGGAGGAAGACAAGTGTGTCCATTTTCCCCACTGCTATTTAAAACAGTTCTGAAAATCTTAGCTATAGCAATAAGAGATATAAATCAAAGGGATACAAATTGGAAATGAAACGATCAAATTAAATATTTGCAGACTCAGCAAACTGTTAGAGCTGATAAACACTTTTAGCAACATAGCAGGATACAAAATCAACACACAGAAATCAGCAGCCTTCCTATATACTAACAACAAACAGGCCATGGATGAAATCAGGGAAGCACTCTCATTCACAATTCCCTCAAAAAAAAATAAGGTACTTTGGAATAAACCTAACCAAGGAAGTGAAGGACCTCTACAATGAAAACTTTTAAACAAAGTTTTCTCGAGAGAAATTGCAGAAGACACTAGGAAATGGAAAGACACCCCATGTTCTTGGATTGGAAGAATCAATATCATGAAAATTCTGGTCTTTCCAAAAACAATCTATACATTTAATGCAATCCCCATCAAAATTTCAAAAGCATTCTTCACCAAAATAGAAAAAAATGATCCTAAAATTAATTTGGAATCACGAAAAACCTTGAATAGCCAAAACAATTCTAGGCAACAAAAATAAGGTTGGTGGTTTCACCATACCTAATTTTAAGACAAATTACAGAGCCATAGTAACAAAAAAAGCATGGTACTGGCAAAAAAAAACCAGACATGTAGATCAAAGGAACAGAATAGAGGACCCAGACATTGACAGCCATCTGATTTTTTTTACAAAAAGGCCAAAAATATTCACAGGAGAAAAGACAGCCTCTTTAACAAATGGTGCTGGGGAAACTGGATATCTATATGTAGAAGGATGAAAATAGATCCTTATCTCTCTCCATTCACAATAATAAAGTTCAAATGGATCAAAGATCTAAATAACAGACATGAAACTCTGAAACTGCTAGAGGAAAAAGTAGGGGAAAACCTTTAACATATTGGTCTAGGCAAGGACTTTCTGCACATAACCCCAGTTGCTCAGGAAGTAAAACAACTAATCAACAATTGGGACCTCACAAAATTACAAAGCTTTCATATAGCAAAAGACATTGTGAACAGAATAAAGAGGCAACCTACCCAATGGGAGAAAATTTTTGCCAGCTATACATCTGACAGAGGATTAATATCCTGGATTTACAAAGAACTCAAAAAACTATATAATAAGATATTAAACAACCCAATCAAAAAATGGGCTACAGAACTGAATAGTGAGTTCTCAAAAGAAATACATCAGGGCGTGTTGGTGCACACCTTTGATCCCAGCACTCAGGAGGCAGAAGTAGGAGGATTGCCATAAGTTGAAGGCCACCCTGAGACTATATTGTGAATTCCAGGTCAGTCTGGGCAAGACTCTGCCTCAAAAAACCCAAAATAAATAAAATAAAATGACAACAAATGTTAGTGAGGATTTGGGGAATATTCACTGCTAGTAGGAGTGCAAAACTGTACAACCACTATGGAAAGCAGTGTGGATACTCTTGAAAAAGATGAAAATAGACCTCCCATCTGACCCAGCTATTCCACTCTTGGCATCTACCCTAAAGAAGCAACTCTATTTCAGAGATATTTACTCAACCATGTTTACTGCTGCTCTATTCACAATAGCCAGGAATTGGAATCAACTCAGGTGCTCATGGAGAGATGAATGCATAATGAAGAAGTGGTAGATATACACTATGGAATTCTACTTAGCAGTAAGGAAAAATGAAATAATGAAATTTGTGGGGGAAATGATGGACTTGGAAGATATCATCCTAAGGAGGGTCACACAGTCTAAGAAAGTCAAACACTGCATGGTCTCCCAACCTGGAACAGGTTGAGTTGCAAGCACACTTGACAGGCAACTCCAGGGACAGATAATAGGGATGAAAGGGTTTGGGGGTAGGGAAATGGCAGAGCAAGTGAGATACACACAAAACTAAAGCCAAAATGAATTGGTATCATAGAAACCTTTCTCCTAGATAGCAGACTAAAAGATATAACTCTCATTAGGAGTATGGGGGATCATATGGTAAGAAGGGCTCAGGCTGGTCTCTGACTTATTGTATAGCCCAGAATAACCTTGAACTCATGATTCTCCTGCCTCCACCTCTAAATGCTGGGACTGTAGGTGTGACACCATGCCTGACTCTTCCGCATTTTAAAAAATATTTTTATTTGCAAACAGAGAGATATAAGAGACAGAGAGAATGGGCAGCTAATGCAAACTCCAGATGCATGCACCACCCTGTCATCTGGCCCCATATGGCATGGGTAATGGGGAATCGATCCTGGGTTGTCAGGCTCTGCAGGCAAGCGCCTTAACCAATGAGCAATCTCTTCAGGCCTAAAGTAACTATTTGCAAGGAGAGAGAAGAGACAGACAGGGGGAATGGGTGCATCAGGGCCTCCAGCCACTTCAAACTCCAGATGTGCTTCTTTTTGCCTCTGGCTTTACATGGTTACTGGGGAAATGAACCTGGGTCATTAGGCTTTGCAGGCAAGCACCTTAACCACTGAGCCATCTCTCCAGCAAAAATTCAAAAGGACTTTTTGTCCAGCATTTTAACCACTTGAGTATCTTTATGGTTAGTTGTAAGATAATTACAAGTTTTGGGGTCATGCTGCCTTTTTTCCTCACCATTTTTTTTCTTATTCTATGCTGTTTTGTACATTTGTTGGGATGTATTTCCTTACTATTTTTGTGTAACAGCCTTTTATTTATTTTTATTTATGGGTTTTTGAGATGGTGTCTCACTCTAGCCTAGGCTGACCTGGAATTCACTATGTAGTCTCAGGGTAGCCTCAAACTCACGGTGATCCTCCTACCTTTGCTTCCTGACTGCTGGAATTAAAGGCATGCGAAACCATGCCTGGCATAAGTCTTCTCTTGATATATCCTAAGATATCTCATTGTTGTGGCATTAAAATATTTCCAATTGAATTCTGATGTAGTTTCTCTGTTACTTTTGTTTTAGTGTTGACAGTGTTCACTGTAAGAATTCATTGTTCTTCTTTCTCTGTCTCACAAGAGTGGAATTTTAGTAAGTCAGGCATAAGGAGAAAAGCCTTGGTGATTATTCCTCTAGTACTGATAATATACTAAGAAGGTGTGGGATCCACCTATGCTGTGCAATTTGTAGGTCTGGTGTGTCTAGTCTTTGTTGTCTCTTTAGGGGTGATTGTCCAGAAATAGGCCTTCAGGCTGCCATGCCTACTTTGATCCTTATAAGCTGGAGGTGATTTTTTCCCCATTCTTTAAAGTATTTGTTGAATTTTGAGCAGGGATTTGTGTACAATGCAAGGTATGTTACTCTTAGCTGGGATGGGCATTTAGCTCAACAATAAAGTATGCACACAAGTACTGTGTCATGCTCAATCCCCAGCATCATGGAATTTCACCTTGGCATTATACTAATAATAGTCTACACTGAGGGATAGCGATAGCACAGGAAACACATGAGAACTGTTAGCTTTTACTGGCAGGATGTTCCTTTCATTGTCAAGTTGCTGCTATGAAAGCCCATAAGAGGTTAAACCTGAAAAGTGTCTTGTTTTATGTTTCTGTTCTTACAGACACTGTAAATTCTGTAACTAGTCAAATGTTAACTATTGGTGTTCACCTTCAGAAAGCTCCGAAACAAATTCATGGGTCACTTCTAGTATGGGTACAGGACCTCACTCCTGACTTTTAATCACCTTTTGTCCTAGTTTCTTGCTTGCTTTTAAAAACTGTTGTATTGTTTTATTAACAATATGGGGTATCAAGATTACTATTTTTGTTGAGAACACATCTATTAGAAAACTTTAAGTACAGACTTAGTTTTTTCAATGTTAGGGATTCAGTGTAGGGACTTGTATATACACATATTCATTTCCCAACTAAAAGTCACACCAGTTAAGCAAAATCCCATTTCCTCAATCCCTGCCAACTACCATTCTATTCTGTTTTTATCATGTTGTAGAACATTACCACTACAGAAAAGTCCTTAATGTTTCTCTGTACTTAATACTGGCCTCTACTTTCCAGTGTAATGATTCTTTATTCATGATGGAATACTTTGACCTGTCAGAACTTCATGTAAATACAATTGTACAGTATGCACCCTTTTGTATTTAGCATCTTTCATTCAGTATAACGCTTGGTGCCTCACATCATCATGCTTGTGTGGCAAGCATTTTACCCACTGAGCCCTCTCTCCAGCCCATGTCATTATTAATATCCACTTCCTTCATGACTAATACTACTGAATGTTTCCATGTTAAACATTCTTTCATAGATCTTGTGTTATGAAATGTGTATTCAAATATTTTGGCCTTTTTACTGGGTTCTTTTTACTCCATTCAGTTGTTAGATGTACGCCAGTCCTTTCCACATGTTTTATATTGAATGGTGTCACTTCAATAGAAAATTTAAATTTAGATGAAGTCTAGTTTATCAGGTTTTTTGGCTAGTTTATGTGACCTAAAAATATTTGTATATTTTCAAATCCCAAATAGCATTTGTTTTCTTATAAATCTTTATAATTTTAGTTTTCACATTTAATCTATAGTCTCTTTCAATTTGATTTTGAGCTTAGTGAGATTTAAGGGCTGAGTGATTTTTTCATGTGATTAGTTAGTTGGTCCAACACCATTTTCCTCAGTAAGTTGGCAGAATATAAAAATGAAGATACTGAAATCAATAGCTTTCATATACAAAAACAAGCTGTTAGCAAAGGTATGGCAAAGAAAACAAGATTCAAATAGAAATAATGAAGCTAAACAGCAAGAAATATGTAAAACTTGTATGGGAAATCTTTAATCCTGAAAACACACACAAAAATGGACCATGTGGAAAGATATCTTCTATTCTTAAGTAGAATTCAGCACCTTCAGTTCTTTGTCCATATGAAAATCAAAACATGCAGCAATAGCTCTGAAAGGGAATTGTTGCATGGTAGACTATAAAACAGTAAAACAGTGTGGTATTGCCTACTTGAAGAAACAAACTTGTAAAACAGCAAATGTATGAAAAGTATAAACTAAGTCTACAGGAAATTCTGTGCATGATAAAGAAGGTATATAAAATCACTGGGTAAAGTTTTTTAATAGTGCTATATAGCCATTTGGATTTGGAGACACAAAAAGTATGATTTTTTTTAAGTACAACATATACAATTAACAGAAAATAACTAAATTGGCCCTTAACAATGTAAAGATATTTGGTTTCAGTTATAGTAGCAAAAAAAATCCAAGTTGAATCTACAGACCTCCTTACAATTCATCAGATTGGCAAGATTGAAAAGATGACACATTCTGTCTATGATGCTATGGAGAAATACACAATCATTCCTTCAGCACCATATGATGGCAGGAGTGCAAACTCATTCAGCCATTACAGTGCGGAAATTGGGAAGAGCTATCAGAAACACACAAGTACTTGCTATTACAAATAGGAATTTTACTTCTAATAAGCACCGTAGACACATATTTAACAATACAAAACGTACATGAATGTAGTTCATCTACACACATTTGTTTGTTGTGCAGAAATACAGGAAATATTAACAAGAAACTAGAAGGACTGCTTAGTCAAAGAAAATAAATAGGGAAAGAATGCAAGCTAAGCATGGAACTGAAGAAAGAGTGGTGGGAGACAGAGTTCATAGAGCACTTGCATGAGTCTCTAGTTTCAAGACTCAGCACAAGCAGAGAAACCCTTCATTACCTTTTATCTTTTGTGTACCTACTACAGGCATACCTTGAAGATATTGTGAGTTTGGTTCTGACCATTGCAATAAAGTATCACAATAAGACAAGTCATAGGGATAAATTTGTTTTCCCACGTCCATAAAAGTTATCTATGTATTATTCCCATAGTCTGTTGAGTGTGCAATAGTGTTAGTCTTTTAAAAAAATATATGTACCATTTGGCTGGAGATGGCTCAATGGTTAAGGCTCTTGATTGCATAGCCTAACTACCCCGAGTTTGATTCTCAGTACCAGATGCACAAGGTGGTGCATGCATCTGGAGTCTGTTTGCAGTGGCTAGAGGGCCTGGCATGCCCATTCTCCCTGTCTGTTTCTCTCCTCTCTCTGCTTGCAAGTAAATAATATTTTTAAAGTATGTACCTTTATTAAAATGCTGCTAAAAATGTTAACAAATATCTGAGTTGTGCCAGTAAAGGGTGCTTTTAGCCTTGCTTGACACAATTACTACAACCCTTTTTTTTTTGAAAAATCAGCATTTTCAAAGTTTACTGGCGTAAGATATACCTGTATACCCAACATACATTTTTGTGCATGCATCTAGTTGTAAAGATATACTAGGCAAAGAACTTGAGGGACATTCTACAAAATAACTGGCATGTACTCTTCAAAAGGACACAAAGACAGAAAGTGAAGGAAATAGAAAAGATATTTCATTAAGGAGAAACTAATAAGTACAATTTCATCAGTTAGAACAGGCTTTTACAAACAAAACAAAAAGGAGGTTATTATACAAGATAAAGCAGTCCAATCATAAGTATATAGCTACTTTAAATATACCTGCTGCCAACATCAGGAGGACATGAATAAGTATATAAAGCAAAGATTAATATGGAAAGACTAATACACTCATCGTAGGGGACTTTAATATCCAACTTCCAGTACAAGAAAAATCATGCAGATAGTAAGTCTTAAGAAAAAAATGAAAGAGGGCCTGGTGTGGTGGAGTACATCTTTAATCCCAGCACTCAGGTGAAAGAACTAGGATTGCTCTTGAGTTTGAGGCCAGCCTGGGACTACCGAGTGAGTTCCATGTCAACCTGGTCTAGAGTGAGACCCTACCTCAGAAAAACAAACAAAAAATTAAAAAACAAAAGAAATGGTAGTATTTTTTAAACTGGGTAGATAATAATCTTAAGGACACATGTGATTTAACACACAGACCAAATGGACCTAGCAGGCATGTGTGGAACATTCCATCCAAAAGCAGAACACATTCTTTTACATGGTCTTTTGTCTGCTGCAGTGCTAGAGGCGGAACCCTAGGTGTCTTGCACCTGCTCGGCCAGTGGTCTACCAGTGAGCTATATCCACAGCCCTGAAATACATCTTTTTGAAGTGCAAAGAAAATGCTATTTAAGACATATCATACACAAGGGCAAAGAACACATCCTAACTATATAATATGAAATGAAATCAAGTATCAAAGTATTTTTGAAAGTTGAAACCAAGCAATTTACATATGCTCTTGAAAAGCAAGGGGACCATGAAGAAATTAAAATATGTAATATCCTGAGATAAACTGGGTAGTGTGGTACACACTTGTAATCCTAGAAGTGAGGAGGCAGTCACAGGAGCATCTTGAGATTGAGTCCAGCCTGGGCTATGCAGTAAAACTCTATCCTCAATGAACCAAGGTCTATGGACATAGCTCAGTGGTACAAGATTTGCCTATTATGCAAAATTGGGTTTGTTCCCTAGCACTGCAAGTTAATTAAAAGATAAATTAAAATGGATATAAATACAAAGCTCATTGAATGTAGCAAAAACAGCTCCAAGAAGGAAGTGGATAAAGACCCTTTAAACATGTACAATTATGTCTTAAATGTTTAAGAGGATTGAATAGAGAAAAATCCACTGAGTTACTGAAGCAATCAGTTATGAGTCTCCCTTTTCATTTTTCAAGCTTATGTGAGTTATTGGCTAGCCAATGGTTCTTCCAGTTTTGCCCCACCCATTGCTAAGCAGTTAAAAAAGCCCTTACATCCAAGATGACCACTTATGCTGTCCCCTCTGACTGAAATCCTAAGCCTTGGCCATCCCACACCCATTTCCCCTGGCCCACTTCTCAGCTTTTAAAATGCACTTCAATAGCTGGTTTTTTTTTTTTACTCATAATAGGTAAAAATTAAAACCACCCAAATACCAACAACCACTGAACTAATCAATTACAGTATATCTTTGCAATGCAATGTATTTGGGAATAAAAGGAATGAACTATTTGTATATAAAATATAGATAAATCTAAAAAAAAACATTCTACTGAGTTAATATTTAACACACACAAAAAATGATTCCATTTACATGAAGTTCCAGGAAAGTCAAGTTCACTCTATAATGGAAAGAAACATAATAGCTGCTGCCTGTGTAGAAAGGATGGAAATCAGTTAAAGACAATAAAGAAACTTTCTGGGTTGATGGCAATGTTCCGTATCTTGGATAGGGATTTGGGTTAAATAGCTTTAAGCATTTGTCAAAACAGCAAATATATACTTACAGTTTGCATATTCACTGAATGTAGTATTATACTAAAAGTATTAAACCCTTAATTATATGTATGGTGAAACATTTGAGATAGTGTGCCCATGTTTACAATTTACTTTGAAATACAGAGACAGAATGATAGGAATGCCAAGTATGAAGTGTATTCACTACAAAATTCTTTCAAATTTGTTGTATGTGCTAAATTTTTCATGATAAGATATTGGAAGTTTAACAACTGTTAGTTTTAAAGGAAGGCTTCCTAAGAACATCTACTATTAGCACCCTGCTATGTCCACATGAACACTTGGCAAAAACAATACACTTGGTCAGAATTTTCAAGTGTTGTGCATGCATCCCAAACCCTAGGAATTGTAAACCATTTCAAAACAAAGTCTGTCTTTCAGGGTTTTGGATACCCAGGCACACACACCGTAGAAAAAGAAATATTACTGAATTCAAGAGATGTGAAACATATCATTCTCTTTCCTCATAACCAAAGGCTGTGTGCTTTAGTGGCTGATTTCCTTTTGCTGAATCATTACAGTTACCAGGATTATCTGTGACCTGGCACCCATCCATGTGAATTCTTCCAAGTCCCCTTTCTGACAGGATATTTAAGACACCTCTCTCAACTTTAAGAACTATTAGTAACTTCTGATGGACCCAGAGCACAGATTTAACATATCTTCCTTATAGAAACCAACTAGCTAGCATATTAAGGACAATGCTTACACTGCTCAATTCGATATTCAACTAGATTCCTTAAACATGCGCCATGGCACAATGAATACTATAGCATTTTAATCTTTATTTATAAATGCCATCCTCATTGTTTTCAGATATGGAGTATGTGTAGCCCTGGCTGGCCTAGAATTTGGTATATAGCTGAGGCTAGTCTTGAACTTGTAGTGATCCTCCTGCCTCAGTCTTCTGAGTTCTGGGATTACAGGCATGAGTCACCATACTTGAATACAGTAGTATTTTCAGTGGTTTGTGGAATATATAGCAACATGACTGACTGAGCTTGAATGTCAGTCCCATCACATTCTACCCTTATACTTATCTAAGGTACTTTAAATTCACCACCCTCATTTTCCTCACACTACCTAGATTTTCAAAAAATAAAAGGCAGCAATAAGGTATCCTGTGTTTTGAGGATTAATAAACTATTACATGTAAATTACCTAAACCAGTGACCAGCAATATTCTCTTGATTTCATGTTCAGCTCACATCTACTGATGACAAGACCCATAACATGGCTTGCACACTAGCCCAAATGAACAATATACACTGATAGCAACAGCTTTTAAAAGTATAATGCAAACTTTAGAAAACAACAAAACAGAGTTTTGGGCTGGAGAGATGGCTCAGCGGTTAAGGCGCTTGCCCGCAAAACCTAACATTCCAGGTTCAAGTCTCCAGTACCCATGTAAAGCCAGATGCACAGTGGTACATACATCTGGAATTCATTTGGAGAGGCTGGGATACCCTGACATGCCCATTCTCTCCCCCCACCTCTGTTTGCAAATAAATTTTAAAAATATTTTTAAAAACCAGAATTTTCAATAAGAATTCAAGTAATACTCTGTTGAATTTTGGCTTTTACCTTCCCATCATTATCCAAGATAGACATCTCTCTACAGCAGGGCTCTTTGCTAGTTTTCGTTTAGCATTTATTTCAAATTTAATCATTTTGTGTTTTCCCCCCCATATGGAAACTGTGATGGAAAAATTCTTTTAAATGTCTGGCACATAGCAGGTGCTCAAATGGATCCTGAATGAACAATGCAGGCATTTCAAAGTGTGTTTAACCCACATCAGATGAAAATTAAAGCACTAATGCTACAAGTTTCTATTTTAAAGTAACAACCCAATTAGGGATTTAGTCACATTTAAAAAATATATGATTTATTAAAAATATAAAATGGTGTTTACTATAAATAGTCCCATTTAAAACACATTAAAATGTGATGATAGATATAATTTGCAAACCATTTAGAGCCACCCTCCCCTTTTGATTACAAGAGATAAAACATACAACATACTGTAGGTTTATTTTATTCAAAAAGTTACTGTCTCAAGACATAAATACAAATCAGAAAACAGTACAATTAGGACAATAGAATGTGGAGGACAACAGGTTAGAGTAATATATAAAACATTTTTAGCTGGTTGAAAACAAAGCTCTAAGAACTGCTTTCACAAAGAAGTACTCCTTTCAAGAGTGAGAAAAAAAATCAACTTAGGTTTAAAATCATATACACAGTCCTCTCAGCAGTTCTAGGAAATGCAGTGGTGTGTAAAAGAACATATGCAATACTTTTGCACATAACAGTAATTGTTGATGGAAAATAATGTTAGACGTCTGGTTTCACTTAATATTAACCATGAATTAATAAAATAATTGTATTTTATGGTCTTTTAGCTAACCTATGGTTTTTGGCTACCACAGCCCAATGCTTGTTGATTTCTGACTCTAACAACTGGAAGCCTTTTGGTCTTCACCCATCTGAAGATATTCTTGTACTGCAAGCATATTAAGGCATGGAATGATTAAAATAATAGACCTCAAGAACTGAGAGACGACTGACAAAAGATAGATATACATGTAATATAAGTTAATTGTTTTAAACGATGTCTAGCTGCCTAAGCCTCGCAAAATGAGTTGATGTCAAAATGGCAAGTGGCCACTTTCTGTTTTAAGCTAATTCATTTGTGAAAGGACAAAAAATGAAGTTTAAAGCTTAGCTTTCAAAGAATATTATGGGTTATGAATTCTATTATCCCATCTAATTTACATACAGAGGAAATGTACTGTAACCTGTTAGAATTATCTTTAACCTGAAGACTGCTTGCAAAGACAGATAGATAAAACAATATAAAATACAAATTTAAAAATCATTTTAAAGCATGAACAGTCATGCTTTTCTATTTTTAAACATTGTTAAACTTTCAATATATTTCTGAAACCTCATAATTTTAAGTTGGAATTTAAAAGTAAGAAAAAACTAAACTGCGCAATTATAAAATCAGCACCAATTTATATATATATATATAATTTTATTTAAAATTTAGATCCCTATTCCCACACTCTAATAAGCTGTATAATTTTTGTTTAGAATTTTTCTGCAAACATACTACAATAAGCTTCTTTTATTTGGAGACAAAATACAGTGGCACTACTGGAAGGAATATCACAACATTACATTTTTATCTTAAAGGACAAGCAAACTTTCAGGGTTGATAACGGGATAAGCATGTTTAAGACTGGTCACCTTCTGGCAGTTTGCTGCAACTGGGTATTTCTGAAAAGTATACAGAAGCTCTTGGATTTTAAAAATATCTTAAAATACATTTTAGATGAAAAAACTGTAAAAGTTCTGCTTATAAGTTTAACTTTTTCCACAATTACAATATTTAAAACAAATATTGATTGGTGATTTAAGCATTTAAATTTTGAATGCTAAAAACAATTCTATCCTACAATTTCAGGGCAAGGGGATAAATTCATCCTTAGCTTTTGTTTCTTGGATGTAAACAGAAATTCAGCAGAGGTCATCATTATTTAGTACAACCAGTAAATAAATGTGAGAAGACTCTTCTGTACCAAATGCCTCTTCAGATTGTTTTATATATATATATATATATATATATATATATATATATATATATATATATATATATTAAAAAGCATGAAATAATTCATTTAAAAGCCAACTAACAGCGCATAAATAAAATATTTACTTTCTAAGAAAAACTGTAGTTTATCATCAAATTGTTTACTTGTCCTTTACTTTTTTCAGGCAAACAAAACTGCCCCTCAATGCACTTGATCTTGGTAAGCATAAGCATGTTATATTCTCCTTAGAGAAAAATCTGTACAGAATTTTACTGTATCTACCACACTTAAATTTTCTCTTCCACTTAGAAAATGACTTCACCACAGATTTAATTGTGTACTCGTATTAAAACATTGACACCCCAAGTACCTAATGAGAGAGGAAAAAAAAAATCTTGTTAAAATAGTCATTCACTTCTATACAAAAATATGTAAATATTACAATAAATTATCATATTAAATAAATGCTATTAAATCACTTTGAAAACTTCATATATATTATTACAAAATAAAGTAAAATAATAAATAACAAAAACAGTATCATATAAATTATAAAATAAAGACTAAGATGCCAATTAACTCATAAATACATGAACTAAAATAGGGACCTAGTCATAATTATTCTATATACACTCCTAAAGCCTAAACTTGACATTTGTTGAATGAACATCGCCTTTGGCATGGATTTGTTGCAAAGAATTTAAGAAAGTCTTACAAACTTGGCTATCTGCACTCTGAAGTGAGTAACAATTATGAAAAGGCATTTGAACATGTAGACCTTCTGGCTCCCTCCCCCAAATCCAAGAACAATACAAATGAGTAGAAAATCAGAAGATTTCTTTAGAAAATCTGGTCTGAATGAATGAGTTGTATTGATACTTTTCCACATATTGCAGGTGGGAAATGATTGTTAGGTAAACCTAATAATGACTTGTCACTAAATGCAAGAGCAGATGATGAGTGGAATAACTTCCCCTTGTTTATTAAACTTGTAGTGTACATACTAAGTTGGATGTTTAAATTAAAATGCCTCATTTGTTAGAATAATTAAGCAATACCATAATAGATCACCATTAGTGAGCTAGTTAGAACTGCCAAAAAATCAGAGGCAATGGCTGAGATTGAGATCATAAACATACTTCTAAGTTAAATCTCACTTGCACAAAAGTCAGAATCTCATCAATTGTTTTGATCTGAGGAAACTGTGTATTTTTAGACCAAGAAAACCAATGTCTGATTGCAGTTTCTTTGTAACGAATTATAAATAAAGTGCCTGAAATGAAAACAAATGGGATTCACGCACCCTACTTATTACCTAATTAACAGTAACTACCATACTTCCCATCCCTTCCCTTTCCTATTTTTCTAAGAAGCTCCAGGGTTCCCTTGTTGGTTAGTCACAAGTGTAGGTGGTTAGAATGTTTGTACTAGAGAGGCCTAGATGGTGTTTAAGATTTTTAACTAAAACACTCTTTAACTCTACATAAGGAAAGGAAAGCATAAAAAGATAAAAATTTTAGTCGAATCTTGTGCAGAGTGAGCTATTAAGATGATTCAAGTTTTTTTTTTCAGAGTGGTTGACAAGAATACCTGAACACCAAGAATTCTTTCTGTTGGACTAGAACATTAAATTGGCTATATTATTATTATTATTATTATTATTATTATTATTTTTATTTTTAGAGGAATGGGTTTATTTGGCTTATGAACTCGAGGGGAGACTCCATTATGGCAGGGAAAACGATGGCATGAGCAGAGGGCTGGACATCACCTCTGCCACAGCACTGCAAACAGCAGCAGGAAGGTGTGCCCTAAATTGGCTATATTATATTAGGCCTTTCTTTACCAATTTTATACTACAAATCATTCTAGTACGAGAATTCCAATACAGGGGAACAATGACACTATTGACACTCTTCTGCAATACAAACTACCTATATCTGACAGTAGTATTGATAAACAAACATGTACTTAAAAGGACAAATAATGAGCTTTGAGGTATTGAGTCAATACTGGCAGAAAATGGCCATCTTCACAAGGAGATATACCAATTATGTTACCAGATGTAAAACTAAGTATACTATTGATCTAGAATCCCATATGCAACCATGTGTAGACATGAAAATCATGTTACAAAATAGTTAATATTTACTTAGTAATAACATCAAGTAGGTATATTAAGGTACCTTGAGATATTTCACTTAGAACTAGAGAATCTTGGACCTGGGCATTAAGGAATTTAAATTCCAATTTTACTCTTTTGATGACATTTATCATAGTTTGATTGTACTGTATTTGTTGTTTTATGGCAAACAAGTATTTTTTACATTTAGTATCTTCTGTTATCATATTTCTTAAGTAATGGTTGAGACACTGTGGAATATGTACATTTTTAAAAATGAATTTAAAAATACAAAGACTTCTAAAGGTACCTAAACCTTTGAAGATTACTGAACACTGTTATGTAACTGCTGCCATCATGTGGTAATGCCTCAGAATTACAGCCATGAGTATATGTGCTCAATACCTTATTATTTAGAGATGCCTTTAGAGGCATCTAAACTCTCAAATTAATATTTTGTTTATAATACATCCAATATATTATGATAAAGCTGATAGTAATAAATATTGGGCCCATATTTTACCTCATTTAAGCTGTAGTTTCCTCTAAATGTTAAATGTCAAAAATAGGCATACATAATTTATATGGCTTTCATTATTTTAATAATCTAAAGAACATTTTTTCATATGTAGCACGTGATTAACAAATGCTTAAAATTCTAACATTAAGTAAGAATATGAAAAAAGGACAGCCTGAGCTTCCACTTCAACTTTGATGGTAGTTAATCATTTTGAATTTCTAATTAATTTTTCTTGGTGTTTCATGCAAAAGAGGTCTGATTTTAGTTTTTGTAAGTTTAAGTTATAGAGATAACATTAGGTTGTTAAGTCAAAAGGAACTGGCATCAAATTACTTCTCTGGTGCTTATTAGTACTCTAACTCTATGCAAGTCACTAAGCCACCTCTTTAGACTGAATGTGCTTAACTATAGGTAAGGATCTCACTATCGTTTTTCACAAGGTTGCTGTAGATCAAAATAAATCATGCCTATCAGAGTGTCAAGCAGACAAGCTCCCAAAATAATAGCTTCTGTACTTTTGATGCCAAAGTAATAGTCAAGGTAATGATGACATACATTCCTTAAGGACAGGGGAGAAAAGTTTTCCTCATTTTAGCACCAATTCCTAGCTCTAGCAATTGTTGAATGAATGCATTTCATCAAAACCTGCTATAGAAAAGATTCTTTTACCCCAACAATCACTTTCTTGTTTTAATTAATGAATAAGGCACACTCAAATACCACATAATTCAGTATGCACTTAAACTACAGATTTATGGGTAGGATAGGCTATCTCTGTGCTATCAAACTGTGCTAGTCAAAGAATGGTCTGAAGGCCTGAAGCACATACAGCACTTGCTAATGATGCAGAATCCCAGGTCATCCTCCAAATCTGATAAGACAGAATCTAGCTACATTTTTTTAAGATCTACAGATGACCGAAATGTACATTAGAACTTGAGAAATACTGATTTAAATGATATCAAGATACCTTTATTTTTTTCTCTCTGAAACTTTGTGAAAGTAATCAGATTTCTTAATATAATGTGCTGTGGTGACTAGGTTTGGAAAAATATTTCCAAAATCATTTGGAGGCAGATATTATGAGGTGGGTAAGGAAAGGATGGAATGCCGCTTACAGGATGGTAGAATAGGTTCTCAGGTATAAAGAGGAAGGAGGGAAGTCCCTATATAGGCCAGGGTGGCCTCAAACTTGTGGTGATCCTCCTGCATCTACCTCCCAAGTGCTGGAATTATAAGTGTACACTACCACACCTAGCTGAAGAATTAAATATTCATAACAAAGCTCAAAATTTAAAAAAAAAAGTTGCAAGACTTAAACTCGGAGCTCCAGCTATCCCTGGGAGAAAAGGTTTGAAATGCCTGTAGTACAATGGGTTAACATAAGAAGTTTGGTTCTCTGTATTTTCTCTCTCCCACTTCTCTCTCCTCTGTTACAATAAAGTCTTAGATCTAAGGAAAAAAAAAAGAGGAAGGAGTAAGAATGGGTAAGCACTAAAAAGCATGGAAGTGTACACAAATTATTTGACAAAACTAAGTAATTATCATGCTAGGCATAACTCAAAAATGGAAAAAAGTCATCCCTTTTTCAAATGAAGTCTTTGCAGGGACCAGGACACGTAGCATGCTGACACATGTAATATCTCACTATTGTTATAATTGTCATAATGACAATGTATACAAAATGTTAAAGTAGCAGAGAATAAAATCCTTCTGGAGAGGTCAGCAAAATTGTTGTAAGTAATATCAGAAATGAGTACTAAGGGAAGAATTCATTAGAAGGAAAAGGAAAGACATACCCTTGGCAGAGAAAAAAGCTTATAAAGTCAAAGAATCGGGAAAGAGAAACAACAAAATTTAGTATGGCTAGAGCACACAATATGAAATGTTAGTAAAAGTAATAGGTTAAAGGGGCAAAGGGACAGATTATAAAAATCTTTGTTTGCCAGGTTGAAAACCAAGAATTTTTTCTTAATGGTAGTGAAGCGGGGGGAAAAAAATCATAAAAAGATCAGATCTGCATGCTAAAAAGATAATCTTGAACTAAATCATTATAATGAGAGTATGCTAGGGGGTACTGACATTAAAGGTACTTCAGAAAAGAACTGATATAAACAAATAAAGGCTGGAGGGATAATCTACTCTTCTTTCTAGATATCTCAATATACCACCCTTAATTACTAAAACTTTTTCAAGTAGGTTGTTTTATTTTAATCTTTTTTTGAGACAGGGTTTCACTCTGTAGGTCAGGCTGTCCTTGAATTCATGATCCTCCTCGCTCAGCCTCCTAAGTACTGGAATTATAGGCATGTGACACCATACCCAGAGATTTATTATTTTTTACCATACCATTTTATTACAATTAATCCCACATTTGTCCTAGCCATCCATAAATGCCAAGGAATTTGTTGTGAAATACTATTCTGATTCATGTGATTTCCCCACTTAAATCTTTCAATGGGTAACCCAAACCTACAGAAATGGTAAATGCTAAACATTCAAATCCCAGTTGGCCAAAAATTTAAAGCATTTCTCACATTATCACTACTGCATCATCACCTGTCACCCAATACAATCCTGCCTGGCAGCCTCTTTTTCTTATGTCCAATTGTTTTCATGCACTTCAGTATGTTGCCTAGCTCTTCAATCTCACTTAGTCATTGCCTAAAGTTTTTATTTTGAAATCCTGGGGTACATGTAAATGAAACCTACTGATTCATCCATAATTGAAGCTGGATCAAAGAAATCAGGCTTCAGTTCTGTTCTCTCTCGTCTGTTCTTTGATGGTGGCTAAGGAAAAAAAGAAATAAAGTTTTGATATTTGCACTATGTCTATAAACCAGATAGTAAATG
This sequence comes from Zapus hudsonius, assembly GCA_004024765.1. Taxonomy (NCBI): domain Eukaryota; kingdom Metazoa; phylum Chordata; class Mammalia; order Rodentia; family Dipodidae; genus Zapus; species Zapus hudsonius. The sequence goes on along the minus strand of PVHP010025472.1, from coordinate 6,892 downwards.
AAAATATCTGTATTAAGTAGCATTAGTTGTCTATATGGCCTAAAGTTATAGCAAGTGAACCTCACAATACTTCAAATTTTGTTTACTCAGAAAACCAAATACTTAAAAATAAAAAAAAGCAATTTATTTATGGGAAAATAATCCTAATAATAAAAACTAGAAACATTTTTCATATTTAATACTTTTTCTGAAGTCATTCTCTGTTAAAGGTACAAAACTATGTATATTTCCTTCTACCTTTTAATGAGATTACATCACAACGCACTAAAAAATACAATCATAGGAGTTAGCTTATCTCAGGTTTATCAATTATGAGATTTGCTTTCCTTAAATAACATTTCAAGCTGTAATATCTTTAATCATTGCAATCTACTTCACAAAGTTAAGTGTGATAGGTGGCAAAATGAAATATATTCACTTTGCAAAAATCTTAAGTCTATATAATTTAAAAAATATACCATTTTGTATATTTAACATCCTCAAATATTTTATTTATTTGTTTGCTTGCTTGCTTAGTTATTTGAGAGGAGGATGGAACGTGTATGCCAGGGCCTCTTGCCACTGCAAGTGAAATCCAGATGCATGTGCCACTTTGTGGAGCTGGCTTGACATGGGTACTGGGGAACTGAACCCGGCCAGTAGGCTTTGCAAGCAAATGCCTTTAACCACTGAGCCATCTCCTGAGCACCCTCTCAACTTTTATGTTATTTTACATCAGATATGAAAACGTGTCTCAATAACAAGGTACTATATTTTAATAATGGTAAATGGAAAATTAGATAGTGATAATCATATACTCATGAAAAAAATTTTAAGCTTGATTTGTAATCATTATTATTGGGTTTTTGTAGTCTAATGTAAGCGAAATATAATGTTTAATTTATATATTATTAAATTAACTTCAAAAGCAAACACACCATTTTTATCATCTCAATCTAAGACCTAACAAACTCCTCTACTTCTCAATCCCTTCTCATATACCTAAACACCAAATTATTTTAATATTTTTTGCAGAATTTACTTTCCTTTTTTCCTCTAATAAATATCAACTTTGTTTCCAAAGGATCTAAAAGTTAAAAAAAACATTCTGTACATTTCTTACCAAGTCTATATCCATAGTGTCAAAATCCATTCCCTCATTAAGATCCTCAATCCTTCCTTCTGAGGACATCATAACATCTTCAACAATTGGCTCTTCATCATCCTCCATTAGGCTTGTACCACGCCGACTAGAGAAATATGAAACACAGTGAAGATCTGAACAAATGTCATGATTATTGAAATGTAGGCAGTGATTATATGGCTTTCTATATTCAAGTAACATGGAATATGATGGAAGTAAAGGTCAGGGAGAATGATCAGGCATTGATCATGTCATCAATGATGTAGAAATCCCAATGTTCAATGTTAACTCATTTTAAAATGTTCAGGACTTATGTTTATTCAACATTACTTTGATACATTTTGCTTGATAGTTCTGATATGTCATACACAATGTTCAATGAGAATTTTCCACATGTAAACATACAAGATACCTCAAATCCTTTTTGAAAGTAGGCAGGGTACAAATTAATAAACAAACATAAAACAGAGACCAAAGAAATAGTGTTTCAGAATGCATATACTCTGATTATATATAATGCTAATTTTACTCTTGAGTCACTCATTCACCAAGTACCTAATTGTACCATCCATATACTCATCTACTAACACAGTGCCTACATATTACAGAGTTCTACTGTGTCCTATAGATGAAAAAAAGAGTAAAATATGGGTCCTGCTCTCAAAGAGCTCACAATCTACTATGGGAAACAGATAAACAAGTATGACAAAATGATAAATATCATAATACATCAAAGGCTATAAGAATAAACTGAAAAAAGGAATTAATTCTGCCTCTAGTAAAAATGAACAATGGTTAATGTCCAAATATCAATTCTTGTGTCTTATAAAATTCAAAACTAAAATATTATATAAGAAAGAAAAATAAAAATTTTGGGCCAAAAGCTCTGCTTTATCATAGTCATGGAGAAAATAAAAGTTGCAAATTAGGCCAGATGAGCATAAAGTAGCTGACCCAATATGAAATTCGAGTATGGCTTCCTACTGCCCAGTTTGATATTACCTTCTTTTGTTAGCCAAAGATCCCTCAGATTCCCCAAAGCCTAAATAATTATTTACTAAATGCATATAATATATATTTTACTAAGCTACAACACAATATCTGACCCAGGCTCACTGGACCAGTATGTTCATGACAATCCTAACAATTCTGGATAACAAAACAGGATTTTAGTATATTTTGTCACAGTATCTGTGAAAGTAATATTTATGTTATGTGTATTTTGGAGACCATGTAATCAAATAACAGATCTGTTCATCTGGAATGCATAGAAGGTTACGGTATATATGATAAAAACTACAGGGCATAATTTGGAATTATTTTTAGTTGTAGAGCAGTTATCATTACTGGCAAAAAAAATCATCACAAAACTAAAGATCTCAGGCAAATGACTACTTGTGGTACAACAACCAAACCAATCCTATGATGATAGCTGTTGCATGGGGAAGGGTATATATAATTAGGTATTAAAGCAAACTGCAAACAAAATATAATGACAAATAATACTCAATAATGAGATGCTCTCAAAGATATTGGGAACTGGTTCCAAGTTTTCAGGAAAGACAAATGGTTGTATGCAGAATTCTGCAATGTTTAGACCAGTGACTTCAGTCTAAGAATTTAGTTGTGAGATTAAGCATGAAATAAAAACTCAAACTGAGGAATATGGCCAGAAAACAAAAAGTAAACAACCAAATAATAGATGACAGGATAGATAGATAGATAGATAGATAGATAGATAGATAGATAGATAGATAGATGATCATCTGAGACAAGGGAGATTATATTCTATATCTGTAAACAGCACACATTTTGTGTTGAGAGACCTTCTTAAGACCACTATGGAGATAACTACAGTGAATTTATGTGCCATAAAGATCATTCCTCAAGAAAAACAAATGAATCTTAGTCAACAAAATATAAATTTTAAAAATAAGAGGGTAACAATTACTATCACCCAGTATTAAAACATACACTACATTAGGTTTCAATGCTTTTGAACTCAACAAGTTAATTAGAATCACACTTTGCTCTGTATACCAATCCGACCTATAAAACATTATCTAAAGTCCACTGTTTGGCAATATTGTTTAAAGACAAGAGCTCATGTAGAGCTCTATTATTTAAAATTCTCATACAGAATCTAGTAAAAACCAAGTATTTAAGAGAAAACTATAATGTTCAAGCACTGAACATTTACTCCTTCAACAGCCGTTTACTTAACACTAACAAGCAATGAATGGGGTCCCTGCCCTTGAGGAGCTCACAGTCTAGAGAAAGACAAAAATCATACACAAATAATTACAATACAATATGGTAAATGCTGTAAGAAATATGAATGTGCAAAGTGTTATGGAAGCATAGATGACTGCAGCTTCACTCTAGGTGACACCTGAGCTTGTTTTCCCCAGTTTCCTGGTAATGAAATATGATATAAAACATAGGTGGGGGCTATATTCTAAAATATCTAGCATGCCATGAACTATGGAGTTTGAACTTTATCCAGCAGGCAATGGGGAGCCATGGAAAAGTTTTAAGAGAGTTACATGGTAAGTGTTTTTAAAAATTTTTGAATTATAATTCTTGATGGTAGTGTGAATTATGGAGTGGTGGAGAGTGTGAAGGAATAGGTTTGGTGAGAGGATAAATGGGAGATTTGAGGGAAAAAACCAGTTAGAAAGCTAATTACAATAGTTCAGGTAAGAGATGAGGGCCTGAACTAAGGTGGGAAAATAATTAAGATGTAACAGAAATAAATTTTAAATTCTGTGTACCAAAACAAACAAGGATTTATATATTTTTCCAACAGATCAACCTAAGATTGGCCCTTTGGCTAACTAATTAATATTGAACTTAAAAACATTTTTTTTTTCTGTTGGAAAGACCAATTTCTAGTTCCTTGATTATTTCAGCGTAGTTACTCTAAAGTTTGCTGAAATTTTAGGTAAGGCACACATTTAAATATGTTAAAATGAATTAGTGAACTTCCTAGACTCAGACAATAAGGCACTCTCACTTACATGGCATGCTGAAGATTAGTTCGCAGTTTAACATAGCTCATTGCTGCTCTCTCCTGCTGTTGCCTTGCTTCCTCTTGTTGTCTTTGAGCTAACATCCATGTTACCTGCGTGCTTCAAGGAGAATTTTATTCTTCTTTTAACTTAACTTTTTTCTATGTAATTAATAAAGTTCTAGTACAGAAAATAATCAAATGCACTTACTTATAGTCAAGAGGAGTTTGATGATGCTCTGTCTGCATTGGGTAGACATTCATGAAGCTATCCTCAGGCCGTAATCTTTTGGGTTCTCTCATAATAGTGGAGGTGAGCTGAGGTGTCTGCATCATAACAGAGGTATGCAGTGTTTGTTCTCTACTTAACCACATACTGTCACTACTACTGCTCTCATCAGCTGAAAGAGAAAATTTATGGCAATGAAGTTCAGTCACATCTTGCCCTTCCACTGTGTACAATAATAACCCATTCAAATTAACAAACATCTGTTGCTTTCCACATGCAAGTGCTTGGAACAGAACACACAAAGGAACAGAGAGCACATTCTCCACTCTGCCTTTATAGTCTATTTGTGGAGAAAGAACAGGCAGGCATACAAAAAATGTGGTAAGAGCTAGAGGCAACAGAAATACAGAGGGCATGGGAGCAGTCAGAGATCAGAGACAGCTACCAAAAGGTACTTCTAACTAGGGTAGATAGCAATGAGTTATGAAAACTACTCTGGGCAAAGGTAAGAATGTAAGAACACTGTAGCATGAAATAGCAATGACTGACTCATATTAATCTGATCTTTGACCTATAATAATGGCTATTTCATATGGTTCAAACTGGGCTGGAGAGATGAGATGGCTCTGCAGCCAAGGTTAAATTGTCCAGTACCTATGTAAAGCCAGATACACAAAGTGGCACATGCATCTAGAGTTTCGTTTCAGTGGCTAGAGGCTCTGGTGTGCTGAGATTGTCTCTGTCTGGCTTGTCTGTCTGTCTGTCTCTCTCTCTCCTTGCAAATAAATAAATGAAAACATTTCAAAAATCTCTCATGAGGCTAGTCAGAAATAAAGGATTTCAATGGAGGGGGAATTTGGGAGGAGAAAAGGAGGGTAGTAGAACAGATTATGATCATGGTATATTGTTTATATTTATGTAAATTGTTGATGAAGTTTAAAAGAAATCTCTCAAATGGTTCAAACTAATATCTTACTATTCTTGGGATATAAAGATGAAAAGAGTAGGAATAGGAAAGTCTGGAAACAGGACACAATTTGCAGCCAGGCATGTTAGGCTATATAACACCAGCACAAGGAGGACAAGACCAGGGGGGTGACAAGTTCAAGGCCAACCTGTGCTACATAGAGAGATGATCTCAAAACAAATAAAAGAATTAATATGTAGAAAAACTTCAATCTATGTTAAGGGGAGAAGACGTGCTGCTGAATGTTTTAAGGAAACAATTTGGTGAGCCACATGTTATAGTCAATTTGGTAGGAGTGTGTAAGGTAGAGTTAACCCAGGTAAGAGACAAATTCTATGGTCTAGGTGAGTAGGTTGTAGCAGTAAGACTGTAAGAGGGTACTTCATCTATAGGATACAGACAGCTAAGCACATAGATATAATTTACAAATCCAGATATACCTGACCAAGGGACTATAAAAAGAAAAGTCACACCTGTAAAAGCTACAGTTTCCTCATTGATCTAAGGGTGTTTCCATGAATACAAGAGATTCATATGTGTCACTGAATTAATAGTAATTGCTTAAATCACAATTTAGAGAAGTAAAATTGGTTACTGACTGTGAGTTTGGAGGAAAGCTCTTTTATGAAGACTGTTGTGTATATATACATTTTAAAGAAAAAAAGATGTAAGAAAAACATGCATATTTATAATTACTTCATCCTTTGGTTTTACTAAGTTCATGCTTATCAGCATGTATCCTTCCTTCCTTTAAACTTACTCATGCATCAATTTCTAAGGCTTTATCCAAACAAAATCCACAATCATATTTAGAAAACACCATCTTTTAATTTAGTACCTGTAGTATTTTTAAAAAGATGTAGCTTCTATCAAACAGCCAGCCCTATTTGAGACACTCCCATCAACTGTGTTGCTAGAACTTTACAACCAACAATGTCTAAATGCATAAATGTAAAAGACATGTGATAACTGAAGGCTGATAATGAAGTAGAAGATCATGTTCCTTTCCAAATCTCTGTGACTGCTTGGCTAACAGCACACTATAAAAACTAAAGTATGCCAGTTTCCAGTTCTAGGTCTTATACTGGTAGCTTCTACTTCCTGTGTCTTAGGATACAAGTTCTTGGAGCTTAGTGATACAATGACTGTGGTAGTTTGAATAATGTCCCCCAAAAGAATTAAGGATTTATTAAAATTATTAATTGTCTCCAGGCTTCTGGCTAGAGGAAGTACCACTTTGGCCTAGCCTCCTGGGGACTGACCCTTTCTAATTTGGATGTAAAATAATAAGGATAGATATGCAAAAGAAGAGCTGGAACCCTGATCTGGAGTTCTGCATTTTGTGAATCACAGTGTGTTACAGTATGCTTGCTTGTGGTGCTGGTGCTGGGCTTCTGTCTGTCTCTGCTTGGATCTGTGAAAAGGGGCCAGCCTTTTCCCCCTTAACTTCTTCCCCTGGATCTGCTCAATAAAAAATTTCCTCCCCAAATCGTGCGTGGTTTGGAGATTCATCCCAGCGGCGTGTGGCTGACTAAGACAGATTTGGTACCAGAGTGTGGGGTG
>PVHP010025471.1:20000-25540 GCA_004024765.1 Zapus hudsonius | reverse complement strand
TACCAACGGTGAAACATGGACAAGGGATAAAGCTGTTTGTATGCATACATATATATGTATATACATAATATTTAGGCATGGTAGAATAATCTTGTATATTTCTTTTCTTAATTTAAATTCTCTCTGTCTCTCGAAAACAAATGTCCATTCAGTTTTACAAGTGTCTGCAAAATTGAACCTAGGCCAGCAGGCTTTGCAATCAAGCACTTTTAACCACTGAACAATCTCCCCAGGCCATGGTCTTACATATTTCTTTAAACAGAGACCATCAATGTTTTAATATATAAGAATTAGAATAACAGTGATTGCCTTTAAAATACTGAATACATATAATGTGTTTGGCTTTAATTTGAGTTTAAGTGGTCTTATTATTAATAACCAATTATAGACAACATTTGAAGTCAAATAGCAATGGGCTACAATATTTCTATAATCCTCCCTCTTCTCTCTCCCCCCTCTCTTCTTCCTTCCCTGCCTTCCTTTTTTGGAGACAGGGTCTCACTATGTCACCCAGGCTAGTCTCAAACTAAACAAGCTCCCTGGTTTCTTGCCTCAGTCTCCTAAATGCTAGGATTATAGGATTACAGATACCACACCTGGCTTTGGACTATAATCTTAACCTAATTCCTATATACAGTAGTTCTATTAATAACAAAACCACATCAACATAAGCTTTATTAATACAATTTAGGACATAATCTTGAGAAAAAATTCATGTGATATATGAATATTCTTATTTTTTAAACTGAAAAGAAGTAATTTTAAAATTGTGGAAAATTAATTCTACCTAAAGGCACAAATTGAACCCAATTTTTTACCATTCTGATCCTGAAAGAACTCTAGAACAGCTTCCCAGACAGGAAAGTAATTTTAGCCAGCCAGAAAGTGCTGTTGCTATCCAAAGCCCAGTTACATTCTCTTTTGTAATAAGTGCACTATCTGGTATCTTGGCAATCCAGCCATGAGCCATTTTCTCTCTACAATTGCAGACTTCATTGAAAATAACAAAGAATCTGCATGGGCAAAACCAATTCAAGTTTCCTTGAAAGTAGAGAATTCCCTACACTGCAGTTAATATTATCCCTTGCCTTCCATGAGAAAAAGGATAAATTTGGATTAACAATCGATTAAACAGATAACGCCTCATCTGGAGTTTTATATAAGGAACAATGGAAGAATGATAGAGGAACACTTAAGTATATTCAGATTTGATCATTTTTTGTGCCAACTCATTATGAACACAGGTATGGTTCTAATGCAATGCTTTCAAAGGAAGTTTGTGGACCACTAGCTTCAGAATCAAAGAAAATATTTTAAAAGTCCATATTTCAGATTCTACTTTCTATGTACTACATCAGACTATGGAGAAGGGGGAGGGAGCAGGGAGCAGGGGTGAGAACCTACAAATTTACCAGGTAATTTTCACATATACTTCAGCTTGAAAATAATTATCATAATTTAATCACAACAATTTAATCATAAAATATCATATTTAAAAAACTATCAATGGTACCCACTATTGATGTATCATAAAATTATAAAAATTGTCAAGAAAATAGGAAATAATTTTTAAAAATTCTATACTGTTTTATTAATACTATGATATAAATTTCAAGCCAGAATAAAAAACATTAATTTTCTTATGCTACTTTGTGTTGGCTTCATTGAATTAAAGCCAGTCAATGTTGCAAATCATTAACAAAGTATTTTTTTTTACTTTTCTTTTTATGAACAAGTAGAAATATTCCAGTGTGCTTAAACAGACACATGCTTAGTTCATCTTGTGTATTGCCAATCACTCTTACTTGGTTTAGGAGACCATACCATGGGAGGACAGAATTATAGAAATAGATTAAAATAAAATCAGTTTTGAAATAACAGAACTTTTGTAATGTATTTGCTAAATAATTTTTTAAAGATTAAAATGCATTAAGAGCACCAAGATATTATCCTACTCCTTATAAACAGATTTTAGAATAATTTCTCCTAAATATTTTACTCCTTATAATGGTGATGCAAATTCTAAACTATAAAATTCTTTTGAAGGACACTGAGCTCCCTTTGGTGAAGGCATAACAAGTTTATTAAGTAAGCACCACCTCTGGAATTATAATCCCCTCTGGCTTCTTCCACTGAGTTTATTGGTTCAATTTTCATAACCATGAGCATCATTAGGGCAATGCAGTAATTAAGAGTTGTTAGAAAGTGAATTCTCAAACTGCAGATTAGAAAATTAAACTATTTCCTGATTACATATTAATGGAGCACAACAATAGCAGTTGCCATAAGCTTGGAAGGCAACCAAGGGATAAATCTGTGTACTTAATTACCATAAACAATGGCTGCATAGAAATGAAGTTTTATGCACATTCCCTTCTGTAATATGTCTGATATCAGTACACACTTGACAATTCTTGTTCAATTATCTCTATTATTTAATGCGCTGTGAACGGCTCTGTGTAAATAAAATTAACCACCCCAATTACTTTGAATTCATCTAGGGGCAATGCAATAAAAAATGTGAAGAATTCTGCATTCCTATTAATCTAAAACATTACAGAAGCTTTCTGATATCTTCTTGTCTATATTTATTTTCTCTACATTTCTTTTACTGCTTTTGCTAATTCAATTACACTTACTATTGATGGTCATTGGAGTTTTTGTTATTTAATCAATTTTATATAACCCCCCAAACATGTTCATTACCTGATAATGTTTACATGGTTTCAAATGGTAAATAGTATCCATTTAATAATTGAATTTTAAAACCTTGTTAGCCTATGTGTAATCATTAAAATATTTAAAAACAAATTTAGCATTTTGGGTACATAACCATCAGACCCTCTGATCTGGTTTGCATGCTGCTCCAGCACTAGCTGTCTACAGGTTCTACTGAAATACTAAGAAATCATGTCTCATTAGTAACAGATTGTATTTTCACACTGAAACAGATAAAGACCACATTTTTGTTTATATCTTTGAGTGTGTACAACACATATATGCTTTTGTGTGTGTGAGTGAGGGCATGCCACAAGGTTGTGTGGAAGTCAGAGACAGCAGCCTTATTTGATAGAGGGTCTCCTTTTGTTTATCACTGAGTAATGCTAGAATGGTCACCTGCAAGATTCTGGGGATTCACCTGTCTCCACCTCCCTTCTCACTGTGGGGAGAGGATTAAAGATCTGCACCTCTGTGTCAGTGTTCCCATGGGTCCTGGTGACTAGAACTCGGGTTCTCACACTGGCTTGGCCAGCAACTCAACCACTGAGCCATCTCCCAGACCCACATTTTTACTTTCAGAGCAAAACTAAAGGGCTTTAACGTAAGAAATGTACATATGTATATAGTGTTTTAATTAAAGTAATGACTAGTTTAGAAACCACTTATATTTAACTGGTTTACTTCCTTTTTTTTTTTTTTTTGAGGTAGTGTCTCACTTTAACCCAGTCTAACGTCAAACTCATGGTGATCTTACCTCAGCCTGTCAAGTGCTGGGATTAAAGATGTGTGCCATCTTTAATTGGTTTTAAAACATTTCAGAAAATAATCTTCAGGTTTTCTTTCTTTCTTTTTTTGGTTCTCGAGGTAGCGTCTCACTCTAAACCAGGCTGACCTGGAACTCACTATGTAGTCTCAGGGTGGCCTTGAACTCATGGTGATCCTCCTACCTCTGCCTCCCAAGTGCTGGGATTAAAGGTGTGCGCCACACGCCTGGCCACCTTCAGCTTTTCTTAAGAGTTGATTAGAGTGAAAACTATTCTCTGTTGAGGAGTTATAAAGTTACAAGATGTAATTTATTACAATTTCCTCCTGTGCTTCATTTTAAAACACCACAGTTCTACAGTAATGCAGTATGAAGACCTTCAATGAAAACAGACCAGGAATGGGAAAGTAACAACCACACATCAGAGTAATACAACTTGTAGCACTACAGTAAAGGGGTCTATAACGTATTTCCAATACGCACTCTATCTTTACAGTGGTTATACTATGACAGGGGTTCATTAGTGCAACACACACACACACACAGAGACACACACACACACAGTGTCTCAACACATTTGATAGATACTTTTAATTAATGTGTTGTTTTTCCCCAAAGTTTAGGTGGTGGAAAATCAAACATTTCTTCGCAACAGTGACAGAAACACAGGAGGAAAAGAGGGGGGAAAGAGGGAAGAAGAGAAAGAGCTCACTCAGATTTTTGGATGAACTCAGCAACGTGAGAAGGAACCACACACATCAATCCTCATACTTGCTTGGTCTCTGCCTTTTATGTCCTTCCTAGCTTTGGACATTTTTATTTCTGGCACCTCCTTATTTTGTTGCATGATCCACTAAGGTTCTCTTTAACATTCATTTCTTGCATTCTTTCTAGAACCATTTGTCAGCATGCCAAGAGAAATGCCTCCAATAGTTTGCACCATCATCTCTTTTCCTCCAACAGGCTGTCCTTCAATAGAGTTCTCAAGCTCCAAGACTAAGGTCAGGGAGAACTAATAGTTTTATTTAGTTATAGTTTGTGTTAAGTCTTGCCTGTGAGCTCTGATAACAGTATTTTTTTTGATAAGACTGATTCTGAATTCTAACTCTAACAACTCATTTAACATTAAGAAGAGAATTTCAGTATGATCCAGAAATTCCAATCATGTTCATTCTAAATCAATGAAAAATTGAATGTACTCAATACCCACAAATATACATAAACATCAAGCACAGACCAAAGTACACTTGTTCATTAAGGAAGATGTGATAGAGGCTAGAAATGGTGATAAATTCCTATAATTCTAGCATTTGGGAGGCTGAGTTAGGAAGACTGAGTTTGAGACTAGCTTGGGCTACATCTTATCTAGAAGAAAGAAGAGGGAAGAGAAGAGAGAAAAGGAAGAGAAGGATAAAATAACCAAGATGGAATAAGAGATTTGAGCCAAGGGCTGGGGAGATGGCTCAAGCCTGAGTCCAATCCCCAGATTTTACATTACAATCTAGAAGCCTTGGTGGGCTTCTGTGATTCTAGCACACTGACTTCAAGAAAGGAAGAACAGACAAGAGAATTTCTTGGAAGATGGCAGACCAACTAGCCTGGAGAGTCCACCTCAATTTAGGTGGAAGGTAAAACCCATTTACCTGCAAATTGTCCTCTTTGGCATGTGTGGCACGTGTGTACCTGCACACACAGGAACACACAAGAGATGGTTAAGAGCTAGAAAACTGGGATGGAGGATGGTTCAGTGGTTAAAAACGCTTGTTTCCAAAGCCTGCTGCCTGGGCTTCATTTCCCTCACCTTCATAAGGCCAGAGGCACAAAGTGGTACATGTGCCTGGAGTTAGGGTGCAATAGCAAGAGGCCCTGACATGTCTTTATGTTTCTTGCACACAAAAATAAACAAATATATATATATAACCTAAAAGGCCAGGTTTAACCCTAACTCTACCTTTTTAATAAGGTCATCTTAGAGGCATCACTTTCCATACTTAAGCCTCAGTTTCAGCATGTGAAGAATAAATTGTGCTTAATTCTAAGGCTGAGAAACAGAACT
>PVHP010025471.1:0-17500 GCA_004024765.1 Zapus hudsonius | reverse complement strand
GAAGCTAAGTGTGGTGGAACATTCTTGTTATCCCAGTACTCAAGAGGCAGAGGCAAGAGGTTTGCCCATGACTTGAGGTCAGCCTGGTCTACATAGTGAGTTTCAGGTTAGGCAGGGATACACAGCAAGACCCTTCCTCCAGAGACAAAAAAAATTTAAGACATTTCCAATATTTTCAGAATTTTTTCCAGTGCCTGTAACATATTACTTTGTTGAAGTATTACTAATTATTAGAAAAAATTCTGACAGTTGGTCTAAAACCTTGTTATACAGAATCTAATTCAACCAGCTCACTGCTTTATTTAATTTTCTGTTTAAATAAATGAGGAAGATTTCAATTTGAAACAATACTTTTCATAGCCATCCATATTTAAAAAATGCCTTCAGAAGTTTTATTGGAAATAGAAGCTATATTATAAAGCACTAATATAGCTTTAATTTTTATTTTCATATTAAATTTAAATCATAAGAGCAAGGTTATAACTTATGGTACTGTCACCAAAAAATGAAAAGTATAGCTCTCTTTGGAATGCCACATGTATTCAACATTTTTGGGAGAAATATTAAAGAATTACTTAAGTGATTACTCTTATCATCACCACTGGCATCAGCACTTAAAACAATATTTACTCAGAGAAATGAATGGGTAGTCATTTTTTGTCAAATGCTCTCCTTATCTAGAAATGTATTAATCTCTAAGAAACTATGAGAAATTATATTTAGGTATTCCTTAAGAAATACAACTAAAAGTTATATTAATTATGAACTATCTTGGAACTCTTAAAATCAATAGGTCTATCTAACTAGGTATAACTTATACATCTTCTCAAGTAATGAAAACATTTGTGCTCGCACGTGAAGGCAATTTGTAACAATTATTTAATTATGACAGCTGATAAATTTAAAGTTAAAATATGCTAAGGAATCGTAAATCTGATAATTTTTCAGAATCATTTGACAAAGTCACCTCTATTGTTTAAAGATGCACAGAAAATATTCCATTTTAACACAAAATATAATAAAACTGTAACAGAATATAGACTAATGGTAGCAATAAATTCTAGACTAACCTGGTGGATACTTTTCAACTTATCTACCAGATAATATTCTTTTCAAAAAGGAGCTTTTTTGTTTTCAGTCCCATCAAAAGGGACAAAAAAATTTGGTAGTTTGTAAAGATAGTATAAATAAGAATGAAAAAGTGATTAAAAAACACAGGACCTTCACTGTTTTTACTTTTAGTTTAGTTAAAAATAGTAGCAAATTTCATAATCAGATTGGTTAATTTTGTAGTACTGGGATCAATATTCAGATTCCTTTAGTGTGAGCATGTGCCATACTCACACATATTGTAATTCATTAAGCTATGTCAAATACTTCAACAGGATAGACGACTGCTAGTTTTTGTACTTAAGATTTTTCTGTGTCTTCTAAAGGTGAGTAACTTAAAATGAGAAGCATTTAGAGTCCTAAAATGTGGGTGGCAACTCTGATTTGCACTTTAAAAAGGTTTTAAAATCCAAGACTACTTTAACAATAAAAACAACCAAAATATTCAGACAAACTGTAGATAACAAAAAAGTAGTACCATTAAAGAGAGCTATGTTTTTAGACAAAAATTCAAGTTAAAACTTGTTCTTCGTGCTTCTGTCCTGCAGCTGTCCATCAAATGCAGCTTTCTCCCTGCGGTCTATCAAATATTACCCTCACAAATCAATTTTACACATGATCAGCCCATACCCCTACTGAGCTGAACCTCCCCGTTAATTAAGTGAAGAAATTACCATATATATTATATTAATGCAAACATCATTCAGCTAGTAATTCACGGCTGATCTGGATAATGGAAAGGTTGAACACCCATTAACCCAAGCCAACAAAATGGGTTGGCTGAGAAATTCTAGCAGGTCTCATGTGACTTTTCCTCCTAACTGCAGCTCTGCGGTATCTGCTATTGTAATAATTAAAATCCTCCTGGTAGATCAATACTGGAATCTCTTTATGGGAAGTGCCCTGATGGAAATGTCTCAAGGAAGCTGGGGCTGTGGAACTCTGAAAAATTCATTTTTTTTTATCTGACAATTATCACCACACTGCAGACTAATTCAACAGTGCACCCCTCTCACTCTGCTTTGAATGCACTGGAGATTGACATCTTAAAAAACCTAACATCTCATTTTAACAAATAAAGGCACTATTTCCACATACAGTTTGGAATTATCAGCAATCATGAAACCACACAAAAAATTAATATACATTAAGTACTTCATCTTCTGATGCCTTCCTCTGCGTTTCAGTTATCGCTGCCTTCTCCTCATTTCCTTTCTTTGTATCTTCCTGTATTGATCTCTGCCTTTTCATCTCTTAAAAGGAGGAGAGACATGTAAAATTATTATAAAGCTTGATATATATATATATAGAAATGTGGATTTACATTATCAACATTGTGTATATATATACATATATATTTAAATATTGCTAAATTATAAGATGGGAAAAATATAAAAAGTATTCCTACCTGGTCTAGTCTCAACATATTGACTAAAAGACTGAAGTTGAGTTTTTCTGACTGTAGAATCCTTGCTGAACACAACAGGATTTTTAAAACGTTCTGTTGCTTTTTGTAATCGCTCAGTCTGGAAATCTTCTATGCCATTCTTAAAGCAAAAAAAGAAAAAAAAACCCACATGGTATAATAAATAGGCCTGTTTTCTAAAGGTGAAATTATACATTGGAAAGGCAACTTTCACTAATTTAATATAACACTGACTTTTCTAAGAAACTCTTTGAAAGATCTTAGAATAAATCTTAAAGCATCCTAAGTAGCTCAGTAGCAAGTTCTACTGTCTGTAATCAGAAACTTTGGGATACACAATTTAAGTACTTGATGAGTTTGATCCATTAGACACTATGAACCCTTGTCTTCTCCTGGTGATAAGTATCATTTAAAAGCCACGTTGTCTTCTGCCCGCCCCCCCTCCACTCAACTTATTCTGCCTGTACTGTCCCAGACTTGTATGACATGAAGAAATAGTTTCTAATTTTATGCTCATTGAGATAAACCACTAATGTTGGGTGAAGGCTAAAAGGTAGGATTATAACACCACCTCACTGAACAGCATCTCATCAGCTATAACTTTCCAAAGCCAGATTTGTAAGTAAACCTTTTATAGCTAAGGGAACTACAATTATCTTTTCTGGAGCTTCCTATGTTAATACTGGTAACAAATTCAAATGGTTCTATCAATAAGAAATATCCCAGAAGACTGAACTACTGCAGTGTGTGGAAGCTGCAGATACCGAGGTGCTGTGTACCAAACAAATATTTCATTTTATACCTAATCTTTTATTATTTTTATTAAGTGTTTTGAAAGTAAATAGGGAAAGGCTAAGATGCATGACTAATAGCTAAGCCTGCTGAATGCTGAAACTGGTTATCAAAAGCTACCAAGACTTTGCCCTTCCTCTGCATTGAGACAATCAGTAATGAGGGAGCCCTCCAATGGCCTATTCTCTAGCCTAAAGGAGGCCTGGGATACAGAATCCTCAAGGGAAGGTAACAGTTTATCCTTTTCCACAAACACAGAATGCTTCATTTATAAATGTGTAAACTGCATTTTATTAAAAAAATAAAAACCCAAATCAATGCTGAAAGCTTCAAGGAACAGATGGACTCTATATGTTCTTTATAGCACCATTTTAAACCTTAATTAAAAAGATTCATAAAAAGGCAATCTTTTACACCTTTTTTTGTTGGAGTAACTTTAAAAATTACCACATAAGAGCCTTTTGGAAGACAAAACTAATGTAGACGAATAGCCTATAAGAATAAAAACACCTCTATTTTTATTTTCAAAGAATTATCTGATACATTCATCATTAATATAATCATTATACTGTCTTAGCTAGATAGGAAATAATTTTGGCTTTTATTTTTTTAAGCATGCATTTTATTCTTAGTATAATAACTATCTAATAGTCTAAAACTCCTGGTCTTTACCAAAATAAACAAACACGGCTAAATTTTTTTTAGGCCTGGTAACATGCAAAAATATCAGTGTGATTAACCAGTAAATCCCATCTTAAGAAACCTTTTTATGACCAGGAACTTCTGCCACTTTACAAATGTATTCCTCTAAACCCACTAATTCAGTTAGCCTTTTCAATCCATTGTATTATTCTTAGACAAGCTTCATTCTGCATTAAACCCACTGCAGAAAGCTAAATTGAACGCACAAAATCAGAACTGATCCAGGCTTCCTTTTATTCACAGATAGAGACCAAAAGTCCTCTGTTGCTGCCACACACTTTCATCACCAATTTATAGAAACCGACAACATAAGGGGAAAGCAATGAAAGTCATTGTTTTGGGACTTCAAAGCATCTCTGTGTCAGGGAAGGAAATCCTTTCAGTCAGCAGGACAGTCCCATAGTCCGCAGGTGGGTGAAAGTTATACAGGACTGAAAGTGCCTTAAAACTGACTAAATATACTAATAAAACAAAGTGGGGGGGCACATTGTGTGTGGAGATTATATGAACTGTAATATCAACCATAATATATATATAAGGTGGAATTTTAGTTAAAATGCCAAATTAAGCAAGATTCATAATGGTATAAAACTTATCCAATAATCTTAAACACCATACTCAATTATGTCGCCTTTGGGTATGATGTAGTCTAAGAAATAGCATAAATTCTAATTCATTTAAATAGTTAGAAGGTATGCTAGGAGCCAGGCATGGTAGCTCACACCTATAATCCCAGTACTTAGGAGGCTGCAGTACAGGCACCTCCATGAGTTAGAGGCCAACCTGGGCTAGAATGAAAACCCTGACTTAACCCTTCTGCAAAAAAACAAAACAAAACAAAACAAAACAACAAAACAAAACAAAACAAAACAATCCCAAAATAGCCGGGTGTGGTGGCACACGTCTTTAGTCCCAGCACTCGGGAGGCAGAGGTAGGAAGATTGCTGTGAGTTCAAGGCCACCCTGAGACTACATAGGGAATTCCAGGTCAGCCTGGGCTAGAGCGAGACCCTACCTCAAAAAAAAAAAAATGCTAGAATTCTTTTGGCAATATTCCTCTTAGCACACTTTAAATACATATATAATTCAAGAAAAGCTTTTATATATCTTCTAATTTTACTTGGAACAGCAAATGCAGTTTCTCCAAAAGTTTATGAATATTGTTATACATTAATATTTAATTTGCTATCTAGTTAATGAAAAAACTTTTACACCTTAATTTTAATGTAAGGAATTGGATAAATTTTTGATTTTAGGATTATAAAATGCCTATAGAATCTGGAACATATAGCTACTAAGCCAAATGCTAAATTGGTCAGATTTACCTTAATGTCTTGCTCTGTGCTCTCAGTTACAGATTTCTGGGCAGTACTGGAAAGTGAGTTTGCCACCTGTGGCTGAGCTTCGAGGAGCTTCTTCAGTTTCAAGTCCACCAACTTACTATTTTGTTCTGTGGAACATACAAATACCATGAATAATGAATAAGATACAATTTAGATGTGTAAGCTACTAATTTTAGGTGATACTATTATTAAATCTCAAAAAGACAATTCATTGAGATGACACATTAGACAAGACACATGCAGAGCTATCATAACTCCCTGTATAAAATATAGTTAATAAACTCAAAGTTATGCTATAGGTAATAGTCATTATGCCTACATGAAAAGCTAGGTTGTGTGTGACATATATTTAAAGTACCTGCATGCATTATACATAGTAAAACAATAAACAAGATTCTTAAAGAAGATGTATTTTTTTGTTATTTTTGCTCTGATTTTTTTGAGACAGGATCTTTCTCTGGAGATCAGCCCAGCCTGAAACTTTTAGTGATCATTCTGCTTTTGCCTCCCAAGGGCTGAGATTATACAGGTGTGTACCATCGTGCCTATTACAATTGATTTTGAATTATATTATCATTTCAATTCTTTTATTATACAAATGTATGTATATAACACCAACTTAAAACATGTCTTTAATATGTCAGCCACATACACAGAATCCAATGTTTATGTGTAAATATATACACAGCATTGGAATGGATTATGTTTGCAAACACTTTCTATGAGATGGAAGAAATACAATAAAGATTACTATGCTTTTGGAATGCATTAAATATATATAGAAGTGTAAAATAACTAAAATATGGCTATAACTTTTAAAATAATTTCAAATTATTTTTAACAAGTACATTAATTTTTAATAATAAAGTAGTTCTTAAGTATGTAGAAACACAACTATTCTACTTAAATTCACACAAAGCAATTCTTTAATAAAATGGTTAGAAAAGATATGACAACTACTTGGTGAATGATATTTTTCATAAAGATTAATGACTTTTCTAATTATAATACTCTTAATAAATGTTATTATCATTACTTTCATGCAAATTGGTCAGTTTATATTGCCAGGCTTATTTTTTAAACAGTATCTGATGAACTATGGTCAAATCAAGATAAAGATTAAACAATTTATTATTAAAGCATTATGACTTTTATATACATATTAAAAAAGGAATTTTGGGGAAAACAAAGCAAGGATAAAAACCATAATATAGTTCATGAGCTTGCAGATTCAAGTTTGAATTCCTATTTTTTGTTATTAAATAAAACATAGCTATGAACTGAGAAGCCTATTTATGCACATGCCAAAACTTTATTGGCATGCTAAAGAGCTGAACCAATGTATTAGTTGCTGGGTGTGGTGGCTCATGCTTATAATCCCAGCACTTGGGAGGCTGAGGCAGGAGAATTATAAATTTAAATCCAGAATGGATTATATAAGGAATTTCAAGCCAACTTGGGTTATAGTGAGACCTTATCTTAAAAACAAAAAAAACAAAAACTGAAAAAAACAAACAAAACCCCAATAAACTATTCACTAACAGTTAAATTAGTTAATAAACAGGGAGACTGAGACATGTGAGGCATTTTTCCTCCTTTTTTTTTGGCATAGAGTAGGAAGGAATATTTTTCTTTGTGGCATGAGTATATTTGTGTGTGTATGTGTGTGTGTGTGTGTGTGTGTGTGTGTGTGCATGCCTTGTGGTATGCATGTGTGTGTGCTTGCCTGGTGGTATGCATGTGTGTGTGCATGCATGTGTGTGTGGATGCCTGGTGTTGTGCACGTGTGTGTGTGCATGTGTGTGTGGATGCCTGGTGGTGTGCATGTGTGTGTGTTCATGCCTGGTGGTGTGCATGTGTGTGCGTGTGTGTGTGTGTATGTGTGTGCATATGCCTGGTGTTGTGCATGTGTGTGTGTTCATGAGTGTGTGCATGCCTGGTGGTGTGCATGTGGGTCTCTTGACTTTATTTCCTAATATTGGTTTGGCTAGACTAGTTGGCTAATGAGCCCAAAGGAATCCCTGTCTGCCTCCCCAGAGCTGAGAATAAAGGTGTGTGCCACCACTCTTGGTATTTTGTGTGGCGCTGGAGATCTGAACTCAGATCCCCCTGCATGCCTGGAAAGCATGTCACCCACTGACCCACCTCCCCAGCCTCAGGTATAAAATTTTTCTTTTAAAGTACAAAAATTTTTAAAGATTAAAATTAGTTTTAAAAAGTATTCCACAATGTTGTAATAGCTAAACTAGAAAATTCCCCCACCTCACCTAAGAAATGGTTAATTTTTCCTATTTGCCTAAGCTACTGTAATATAATATGCATTACTTATTTTCACTAATTTTATATGTTCAAAATTAAAAGTTAAGTCTTCAAGTCTATACTTATGAATGTCCTTAACAGTAAAGGAGTAATTTCCCTCTTCCCTACTTCCTTCTGTTTAATATTATGTTTCTAATAAAACATTTCATTGTGGCTGTGGTGAGAGGATAGATAGGCAACAAAAAGAATATTTTCATAAAATAAAATCAAACTCAAATTCTACTGCTTTTAAAAAACTAAAAGGTAGGTCTAATTTTGAATTAATCATTTTAATTTTCCTTAACAATCAGGATTCTCTTGTACAATTAGTTATACACACTGTTAGCTAGGAATATATAATTTAATATAGTGCCATGAAAGAGCTACTGAGTTTTCTCAAGTGTTCTTGATGGTAAAGATCTTGGCCAGTTGTCTCGAGAACCAAAGTAGAACAGTACTCAAGGTATGCCATGGACAGGGAAAAGAATGCCCACTTGTCATCCTATTTAGCATTTCACAGGAACAGATAATTATTAGGGACTTTGTCTTATTATCTTTAAGTCTAAAAACATTACCAATGAGTTTTCATTGCTTTATGAATTTAACAAGCACCAAAGGCACCCCTCAGGTGCATAAAACTTTAAACTGCTATTTGCTTATAAAAGCAATGCCTAGGAAATGCCCAGTAATCAGAAAGTATTTTTGTATTAAAAGCAAGAACTTACAAAGATAATTGTAATGTGATTCACTGACTTACTACAAGATGTGATATTTAGTTGTAGTCTATATGATTTTCAGCGTCTTTCTGCAATCATTTGTTATGCATAAAATCAGTGATAATATTTAAAGCAAGCACCAAATTTGCAAAGAAAATTATAACTAAAACAATCAATTCTGAGATGAGGTCTCATTATATAGCCCAGGTTGGCCTCAGTCTTGCTGTGCAGCCCAGCTTGGCTTGGACTTCACTATATTCTTACTGTTTTGTGTGCCAATATGCCTAGACTTAACAATTATTCTTGTTTTAATTTTACTTTTTGTATTTGTGAGTCAAGGAAGGAGAGGGGAAGAGAAAGGGAGAGGGGAAAGGAGAAGAAGGGGAGGGGAAGGGAGAAAGAGAATATGAATGACTGACTGACTGATTGCATGAATGTGAATGCCAGGGACTCTTGCCACTGCAAATGCACTCCAGATGCATGTATCACTTTGTACATCTGGGTTTTATGTGGATATTAGGTATTTGAACCCAGGCAGTTAGACTTTGTAAGTAAGCTCTGTTAATCACTGAGCTATCTTCCTAGCCTATGATTATTAATTCTAAGCCAAGCTAGAGAATTTGATCCATGGTTTAAATTTATATTTTAAGTATTTCATATATATTTCATATGTACTATATAATATCACACCAAAATATTTAAGCAGAGAAGAAAACCAGTTATTGAATATTATAACTAATATAATGTTGAAGAATGGATATTAGTAATAACAGAACATAAACTATATGTAGTTTACTATTCCAACATTATGCTATTTTAACATTTAACTAAAAACATAATTAATGGAAGGTAGATTTGGCTAAATGATCTGTGAGGGTATAAGATGTTATAAGACTACAAAATGAATCCATTACTATTGATGAGATAATAAAAAAATAACTAAGATGTTTGCCATGCAGAAGGACACAAAATATTTATAATTTGAAATTACCAGGAATAGCAAGGTCATTTTCTATATTAGTAAGTTCATCTCCACCTTCTACAACAAAGCCTTCAGGAATCTCCTCATTAGTATCTATCTCAATATTATCATTTTCATCTGTAGGAACACGTAGCAATAATGTTAGCATGTTGTGTTTTATACCCTTTTCCCAACATCTCTAAAAAGGAAAACCAGCATTTCAATGACAGTTCCTTAAGTTAAGGTCTAATATGGATGAGCAAGTTAAAGAAAATCCGTTTTAAGTCACTTTTTTTACAAATGGACTAACATTTATATCTTAACATTCTTATGTCAAAGGTGAATTATCATATCAAAGCAGATGCAAAGGTTTTAACAGTTTGCCACCCACTGTCTCTGAATCTCTGAGCTCATTAAGTCCTTGTATTTTAATGATAATCTAGCAATAATCTCTAAACACAAAGTTGATTTGGTGACAAGACCATCAACTATTTTAAAATTTAATCTTTAACATTTATTACATATAAATGCACATTCTTGTTTGATTTTTGACTTCCCAAGTAAAACACTGAGAATGTCAGTACTAGTAATAATAATTAACATTTTCTAAAGAGCCACTTAAAAGAAGAAAACAGAAATGATTGAGAAATAACCCTCAACCAACAACCTAGGTTGGAGAAAAGATTTTTAAAAGTTGCTAAATGCTTTCACAGAAATAGCTACACTATTACAATGGCTACATTGTTTAAATATAATCGGTTGAGAGATCTTTTAAATCTAATCAACTATGCTTGGCACAACTATTTGACTCTTCCTAAAGGTTAACATCTTAACTTCACTGTCCTCAAACATTCTCCCTAAATAATTTTGTGACTTAGTAAATGAATATTTCCGTAGTACTAAAAAGGTATTCAAACTTTTTTTAGCATAAGTTTGTGTCTGAGACAGTTTACTATTAAATGTTTTAGGAAATCTAGTTATACTTTGTTGCTGTCAATCAGGCTTGACTGATTATTCCTGACCATAATTAACCTAGGGCAAAAAGTACCAAATTTGACATTCATTTATTAATTTTCTCAAGAAACTTTTGGGGTTGGGGAGATAGCTCACTGGGTAAGAGCATGATGTGCAAGCATGAAGACCTTAGTTTGATTTCCAGTACCCATGTTAAAAGCTAGGTCTGCATATCTGCGCACACACACACACACACACACACACACACACACACACACACACACACATTTTTCAAAAAGAAACTTCTACTGTATAGGTATATGTAATTTGCAAAATACTGGGCTAGGGGCTAAAGATAGCAAATTTTTATAAGACATTTATTCCATGCCAAAGAAATATATTAAAGTGATTATTATACTATGTTTGATGGGTGTTATGGGGTAAATATAAAGTACAGAACAAATTCAAAAGATGAAAAGATTTTTCTTTGCAAGTGACACCAGGATTTCTTTCTTGGAAACATGAACCATTAAATCAAGTCTTGGGAAAAGTATAGAATTTCAAGAGGTACAATTAAGGGAGAACATTGCAGGCATGAAAACAGGAAGGGGCAGGCTATGTGTTCAGAGACTGCTGTAAAGTCCTATTTGGCCCAAACATACTTAAAGGGAAATATCAAAAGGTAAGACCTGAAAGGCCAGTGCAAGGTTCCTGTATAATGTTAAAACAGGTATCATTCATATTCAGCCCAAATCAAATTTCCATTTATACTAGCATTCAGCAACAACAATAATAAATTAATTAATTCAATATTTGTATATGTATGCATTGCTAGCGTTGTGGGGAATAAGAGTAAAAACTCAACTATCAGCTCAAGTTTTAAGAATGGATTTGAGGCTGGGGAGATAGTTTCAGTGATTACATGTGCTTGCTTGAAAAGCTACCCAGGTTCAATTCCCCAGTACCCATGTAAATCCAGATGCACAACTGGCACATGCACATGCACCTCGAGTTTCTTTGCAGCAGCAAGAGGTCCTGGTGTACTCATTCTCATTCTATCGCTCTGACATAAAATATTTTTAAAAAATGGATCTCTTATTTTCTATCCAGTAGCTTCAGTTTTGTAATGAACCTTGAATTATTTAAAACAGCAAATAGTCCACATTTCCCAATCGGTGTGATTGTTCTGCATGCATTCTAACAGAACTAAAGTACATACTCATGCATGTGTGTTTAAAGACACTATATAAATAATATCAATATAGATTTATTTATGTATGACCATTGAAAATACAATTCCTTGCACATGGAGAAACAAACGTAGAGATTCAATGCCCAACTGAATGTACTATGTGCAGGAAAAGGTTGAAAGGAACCTAGATATGCACTGAGATATGAGAATTCATCGCAGCTAACACTGCACAATACTGTAAGTGAAATAGGGGTCCCACCAGTGAGTGAGTTACTATGAGTTAACATAATAATATTTCTTTATAGATAGGTGGAATGAAACTAGGATATCTGGGGATAACAAAAAGACTACCTACAATGTTAAAAAAAGAAACTGAGGTTATCATTAAAACTACATTCAACCAATAATCCCACAGGGGAGGGTCCTCAGTGGATGGGGTAGGGAAGAGGGGATATAAGAGTATAACCACTGAATAAAATAAAATTTAATTTCAAAAACTACTTTCAGAAAAAAATTTAGAAATTATACTATATTTTTAAAACATTCTCAGCAAAGTTCACCATAAAATGTAAAGTTCTATAGAAATCAAACAAAAGATAGAAAATATAGTAAAATATTATATTATCACTAGAAGATAAAAATAAGAAAAATTATTGAAGGTCTTTTAAGATTTTACTTTAGCTCAGCAAATTTAGATAAATCTAATTTCTATAATTAAAATTATAGTGATCATGTAAGTTCTAGGACACTCTTATGGATGAAATAAATTTTGTTTATTTCAAGTTCAAAACTAATTTATATAAATCAAAGAGAGGAAAAATGTTAGTTTAAATTTAAATAATGCTAACCTAACAAGCTAGATTGATAAGCTATGGAATACATTTATGAAAATATAAAATATACAAATGATATGAAATAATAATATAATCTTAAAAACAATGTAGCTACTTTCTTTGCACATGTATTTGTAAGTCATCAACAAAAAGTTAGCTTTATGTGGTCAAAAAAAAGAAAGAAAGAAAAGCTTAATAAAACTCCCAAACAGAAATTCAGACCATATTCTTTGACCACAACAGTATACAACTAAAATCACCACACTGTGTTCCCAAACACCTGCACTTTGCCAACAACAATATGTGGGGACAGGTTTACTACACAGAATGGGATTTTCAAATGAAGCCATCATAGGTATATAACTACAAATGCTGCAGAAAATAAACACAGTTATGTTAAAACATTTTCTGATTCATAAGTCCTATAAAGATGTGAAATGGAGGATTTCTAAAAGCTAGTCTATAGAGCTTAGTACAGTTTGAGTCTGTTATTTACATGATAATTAGATTACTTCTGATTCTAATAGGTTGCAAGTGAGCTTTCAAAAGATCTGTGTGTACAGGCACATGTGAAGGCACAGGTGCATGTATGTGTCTGCTCCTTGCCTTCCTCCTTGTTTGAAGCAGGGGTCTAGTTTGCCACTGCTTTCACCAGGCTAGCTGGCTTGCCAGCATCTGGGGACACTCCCATCCTATCTCGAATTTCTCTGTAGGAGCTCGGGGATTACAGACACATGTGCTAGGTAACGTAAATAATCTATAGGCTAGAGGCAAAGATCCATCCAACTGCTTTGGGGAGACTGCTTTCATGTTTATAAGTACTGAGTTCAGCAGTTGGGACAGAGACCATATGATCTACAAAGCCAATTTACTATGGTCCATTCTAGGAAGTTTGCAGAATCCTAGCTTAGCACAATGGTTGAAATTGGTCAACATGTAAATTGCAGATGTGTGAATAGTTGGATTTCAGAAAATACTTTTATCGCTCTTCCTTTTCTTGAAGCTCTCTTCCCAACTTCATATAGACATGAGTTCAATGCAGGACACTAAGATCAGGGAAGACAGTATGACACATGTATGTTCCTTTATGAATGCAGACCAAAACTCCTCACTGAGAACAGGGAGTAGGCCTGGTCTACTTGTCATAGGTCAATCTTAGCTATTAAGAATTGGTACCATCTAATATAAGGCTGCTCAAGGTACACTGAGTGCTATGGGAGAAATAAACTCAATCACCAGACTCCTTAGGGAATCCAACATTTGAGCAGGTTCTCATGAGTCACCTTCATTTGAGTTGAATTTCCTATTCTAGTCTGTACTTTTTTGTCTTCCTCATAGTCATTTGTGTTTCTGGAGACAGAACCAAGACCTGTACATACTAGGTGAACACTCTATCACTGAACTATACCCCCAGCCTTCAACTGGGATTGCATCATACAGGGACGTGCCCATTGTATGGCATTAACTGATACTTAATTCTTAGTCTCCCAAGCACTGTGATTTTACAACAGTAAGATTTTAATGTAAGAATCAGAAATCATAGCAGTAAGTTTCAGTCTACTCTGAAGAAAATTATCATTGAGCTAGAGATATCTTACCTTTGTTTCAGATTTTTAAGGTTTTATTTGAGTCCTCACTTCCTACCTTTCAGGTTGATCTTAGAGACAAATACTTAACATGCTTTGGTAGATAAATGGGTTATATACCTTTAAAAAAAAGCTTACAAGACTCCTGAATATACTACTAGTAAGTAAAAATATAGAGTTTTGCCTCAGCACTTAAAGGCATTGCTCTGCAAGCTTGCTGAGCAGAGTTTAGATCCTCATCATTCATGCAAAGCCAGATGTGATGGTGCACAGGTAATCCCAACATGCCTATAGCAATGGGAGGTGAAGTCAAAAGAATCTCAAAGTATGTGGAGACAGCTGGACTGGCCTTCCCAGTGGCAAAACAACAAAGAGAGACCCTTTCTTAAGAAGAACCAATAGGACCTGAGATGATGGGGGACACCCAAGCAGAAGATGAACCTACCCTAACTCACCATTTAGAGCCCTAACAAAACCTGTAAGGAAGTGGTGTGATGAGTAAAAGAGCTATTCCCACAGCAAGTCAGATATCCTATGGAAGCATAACAGAGATAGATACCAAGGATGCCCAAAATAGTCCAAATCACAAATCTAGAGACTCACAATTTAGAAAACTTAAAACGCAACCCATGACTCAGGGACATTTGTGGAAGAGGAGGCAGAAAGAATGTAAGAGCCATGGTGGGGGAGAATATCTAATATATAAAGGGATGTGACATCTTGATTTTTAATGGTTTTCTCAAATAAATACATAATAAATAAATAAATATAATATTTTTTAAAATTTAGGGACTGGGAAGATGGCTCAGCTGTCAACGACACTTGCTTGCAAAACTTGCCAGCTCAGGGTTCGATTCCCCAGGACCCATGTAAAGCCAGATGCACAAAGTGGCACACATACCTGGAGTTGGTTTGCAATGGCAAAAGAGGCTCTGGCATGCTCATTCTCTCTTTCTCTTGGAAATAAATAAAAATACTTTTTAAATAAAAAAAAAGAAGGTGGAAGAAGAGAACAGGCACCCCCCAGGCTGTCTTCTGATCTCTATGCCCATATGGTGATGCACACTTCCTCCTTCTCCCGCATACATACACACACACATGACCAAACTAAGAACTGAGAGACAAAATCAAAACTCTCTTTATTTAGTCCTTTTCATGACAATAAGCTCAGAAAAATCTCCACAGATATGGAAGAAGACCCTTTCAGAGTAGAGAATAAAAGGAAACTGATATGGGACTTATTTAAAATTCCTACACATTCAGCTGGAAAGCCAGACTATTATTAAATTTTTGTTACCATTGTCCTGAAGCAGGTTTATGTAGCCCCGGCTGACCCTGACATCTCGAGCCCTTTGCCTGCACCTCCCAAGTGTTGAGATTAAAGAGACATGCTACTACACCTGCCTAAAACTACCCTTTTTTATTTTTTTGAGATGGGGGTTCCACTCCATAGCCCAACCTAGGATTACAGGCCTATACCACCATGCTCAGTTAAGAGTAAGTCTTGAGTTATTAAAAATTAAGCCAAAAAGTTGATTTTGGAATAGTAATAGTTACCTTCTGATTTACTCTACATCCTTTATTTTTTTTGCAAACTATGAATGTTAGAAACTCTATGATTTTAATGTAGCATTTGAAGTAAGCATAAAACTTCCTAAAAGGTCCACTGAAGGTTTCAGGATTTTCTGTAGAGTATGATACAAGATTCTATAACTCACCTCCAGATGCCTTTGACCTTTCTTTCAACTTTTCTGCAGCCATTTCACCATAGCTGGAAAGTTCTGACATCTTCACTCCAGATCGAGCTTCTGCTATTAGCTGACGTGCTCTCTCTCTCAGCTGCCGATGTCGTTCTTCATCTTGCTGCTAAGATATATTGAACAGTTGCCAACTCAGTAATTGACAGAAATGCAATTTCATTTTCAATCTGATCATCATGATAGTAACTGGTTTACAGCATGGTGCTTGGCCCACATTATAAATAGGATGCTCTGTATCAGCTGGATGTCACACCATTTTAAAAAGACATCTTAGAATCAGATTTTTAAAACATTTACAAATTGTTGTATTAAAATGTCCATTATTAAAGTTCAAATTAAGGAATGTTTGTCAATGTATGCTATCTAGGAAAAATCAGTAATTATTAATAAAAGAATGGATATAGAGAAGTCACAATAATCAGAACATAATTTTAATTAATATCTGATTTTTTAAGAATAGAATTTTTTAAAGAATAAAATTTAACTTGCTATTTTCTAATAAAGACACCAAGCACTGGTTTGTAAAAGACATTTTGATACTAGAAAATGTTTCTACACAATGCTGATACAAGATAGGAAGGATAGTTATCCATGGATTAATTCTGAAGATCAGTATCTAATACTAACAACAATAACTCAATAGTGATATGAAATTCTTTTAGATACTCCTCCCTTTCCTAGATACACAATATAAAAAAAATCAGTCTAATGTGGTTTTTAATTTAAATTTAGATTTAAAATATGGCCACGTGTGCTGGCTTGTGCCTGTAATCTCAGTCCTTGGTAGGCTGAGGTTGAAGGATTGCCATGAATTTGAGGCCAGCCTTGGCAAAAGCCAGAGTTTGAGGTCAACCTTGGCTATAGTAAGACTTTATTTCAAACAAGCAAACATACTAACAAATAAACAAACCCCACTCCCTTTCCAAACCACAACCATAAAAAAAACACTCAATTCCCCTCAGAATTCCTAAAATCTATAACAAATAGCTAGATAATTGTTCTCTACTTTTAAAAGCATTACAAGTAATCAATGTGGAATTGCTGGGTAGACTTGAAATCATATAGCACAAGGCATATTTTTATGACAAAATAAAGACTGAAATAGTCTATCTCCAGTATCTTTATAGGAAAGTTATTTTACCTGACATTTCCTAACCCCAAACCTCACTTCCGTTCATCTAGGATTGCTTGTTTCATGTGGCTTTCAAACCTCCCCTGACTACCATACTCCCTCCACGCACTCTAGCCCAGGCTGAGCTGGAACTCAAAACTACCCTCCTACCTCAACCTCCAGAGTACCAGCTATAAAATTTTCAAGCCTGAAAACTTACTACTTATAGCCTCAAAAAATTATGAAATAGAGTATGATAAAATGTCCATAAAAAGTTATAATCAATATATGCTTAAAGAATTTATATGACAGAAGCTTATTTTTAGTTAAGGTGTAGACAAAAGGCATCGTGGCTTCTGACTGAGGCCTGAAGATCTGAAAGCAGCAGAAGTTGGTATTGCCTGGTTAGCAGGATTGGTGCAGGTGAGATTGGGAGGTATGAACAATACAAAGACACAAAGGCAGGAAAGAGTATCAAGGAAAAAGAACATAATGCAGTTTGCTGAGCACAGGGAAATTAGTGTAAGAAAGACAAGAAAAAAGTAAACCTGAGTGGATACTTTAAAGGCCCTGTACAACAGGGTAAAACACTTTAATTAAAAAAAAACTTATTATTATGTGTACATGTGTCTTCATATGCATGTGGGAATGTGCATGCATGTATGTGCATGGAGGCCAGAGACTGATATGAGGTGCCTTCTTGGAGTGAGCTCCCC
>PVHP010025470.1:0-23936 GCA_004024765.1 Zapus hudsonius | reverse complement strand
CACACACACACACACACACACACACACACACACACACACACACACACACACCAAACAGCCAATTGCTAGTTAGCAGTCTGCAGACAGCCCAAGGATTACCACCAAGAACGCCTCCAGTTACTATGTCCACAGAAATCTAGGGCAGGCCACACTGCCTTTTATCTGCTACCTGGACTGCCTCACAATGGATCCTCCTGAAGTCATAGCAGGATATGGGCCAATCACAGCTGGCCCCATAACAGAAAGATTCTGGAAGTTTCTGGCTGAGGTGGGCTACGGAGGCTTTTGGAAATGAAAGCCTGCAAGAATCTGTAGTGTCCTTTAGGTTCTGCTTTGAATGTCTGCAGGACCTTCTCCTTGAAAGACCGCTTGAGCCCACTGGCCTTTGGTTACACTCATCCAAAGGTCCCTAAAATGACTTATCCCTTTAATTCTTGCTGCTATCAATCTTGGTTGGAGGGTCCACTTTGTTTTACAGAAAACAATGAAAACTGGGGAGAGCCAAGATTCACAAATATGGCAAGAAAAATAGCTCTTTGCTTAGCATAAGACCTCCTCCATCACACCTGCCAGGGCTCAGAGAGGAAGTGGCAGTCTGAACCTGAGTGCTGCTCTCACTGCTAGCCTGACAACAAGCTCCAAAGACGATGGCGATAGACACCAAGGACACTCAAAATGCCTCAAATAGAAAATCAGACATTGCAGAGAGCTTATCACTAAAGTGGCCTTATTGCACACCGTCCAAGACTCGGGGAACATTGGGGAGTGAGGGGCGAGGAGATTGTAAGAACCACACAGTGGGAAGGAGTATCCCTGGGCATTGTGTCGCCCACACGCTGACACTGACTGACGCCCATGAACACTGACGAGGTCCCTCAGTGGATTGGGGGAGGGGAGACAGGATGTGAGTATAACCTAATGGGAATACTATGGGAATATGGGAATAGTAAAAGTCATAACTAAAAACAGTGGAGAGACTAGTTGGCGGGAGGAAGGAAGAGGAGGAAGGAGAAGGCGGTGCGAGACTATGGTTTACATACGTTCTGTACATACATAAAAATTGTCAATAAAAACACAGAAGAGGGACTGGCTGGAAGAAAAGGAGTCGGCAGAGGAGCATATGGGAGGAGGACAGGGGAGGGTGGATATCACACACAGGCCTTGTCAACCCTAATCCTATAAGAAAATCCATCTCCAAAACTAAGGGAGAAATTAAGATGCTATCAGATATGGACTCTGGAGGATATTTTCCCTCGAGGCTTCCCTGAGGTAAGGGTCCTCCCTCAGGAGCAGGAAAGGACTTTGAAGAATGGCTCTCAGCTGCAGGAGGGACCCAAGGACTCCCATAAAGGTAAGCCCACGGGCACTGAGGAAAACCAGGGACTCACTGCTTCTCCGAGATGTAAAGCCCGACAAGCAGAGTTTTGGGACTCAGGGCAGAGACGTCACTTTGTGACCTCAGTACCTGCAAAGTGTGGCTGGAGCTGTGTGACACCACTTTTATGTAACTTAGGTCCATTGAAACTGACTCACATCAGTGTTGGGACTTAAATCTCAGCACTGAAATCCCCTTGGGCTCCGTACAGGAAACTAGACTACCACAAACAGAGATGACAAAGATATTCAAACCGTTCACTCACACACACACACACACACAAAATCAACTTAAATGCAGGAGATAGGGACAAAAGGCGGAGAGACAAATGGAAACCAAGCAGCAAAATGTCAGAGAGAGAGAGAGAGAGAGAGAGAGAGAGAGAGAGAGAGTTCTTCCTCCTCATGTTTAGTGCAAATGCCCATCACCCCTCCCCCCACATACTGGAAAGCACCTTCTTCACCTTGCGCAGCTAACCCTGGACTGCTCGCTAACAGCACGACGGGTGGTGCCCAAGAGGCCAGGGCACTCCTCGGTAGCCTGAGCTGCCTCTTTCTAAGCCTACTTGGGGAGTACCCTAGGACAGGCAGGAGAGGGCCAGGTGGCAGCCCCATCTATACCTGCCAGCCTTGCCAGGGGCCCGATTACATGCCCGCACCACCAACCACCTCTTCTTTCTGCCTCTCCCTGTAGGAGGGGTAGAGCCATCTCTGACATCAGCCTGGAGGCAGAGTGGGTCCTGTTCCTCCTGTCTGTTGCTCTTCTCGCTCTTTCTGGGCTCCCCATCTGTCCCCCAGAGATAGAAGTGAAGGTCTGGCCATTCAGGGTCCAGGAGAGTCAATAGTCTGAGGCAGCTGGGCTCCCAGCATACCTGGGAGAGGTGTCCTAGCAGAGCCGGGGCTCTAGAGGGAGCCCTATGACTGCAGGGCCAGGGCACTGACCCTCCTAGATCAGGTTCTGGAGTTCCTTGTCCCCCCACAGGCCCCTCCTGCAATGTGGACCCAGCTCCATCACCCCAGGCCTCACTTGGAACAAACAGGGCCTTATCGGAGTTGGTAGAGGCCTTCAAGCGAGCCCTTAGCCCCTGCCCCAAACCACCGTCACCTGACCCAGCTGTGTAGCTGGGGAAAGGGTGGGTCTCTCCTGACACTCACCAGGCAGCCATGTGCTCCTGCCAGGGCGCCCCAGGGGCCTTGAGAAGACGGCATTCCATGGGCTCTGGAATGGGCCCAGGGCATGGTGGGTATTTACCTGTGGAGGGAGGCATGGGGCTCCTCCCCTTTACCGGAGTCCACAGGAGACCTGCCACCTCAGACAGGTGGACCTGTGCAGTCACCTTTTTGCTGGGACAAAACACCTGACTAGAAGCAGCTTATGAAGGAAAGGGTTTTGAGGGGAAGTTCCATGGCGCAGGAAGCCTGGCTCACAACTCTGCATCAGTGGGAGGAAGTCGTTCCAGTGAGCTAGCTCTGAGCACCCAGTGGGCTGGACTCAAAACCTCAAGGCCCACCCCCACGACACACTTCCTCCAGTAAGGCCTCACCTCCAGCTGGGGACCAAGTATGACGCTATGGGGGATGTGTCACCTTCAAACCACCACAGGGACCTATGTGTCACTGCAGTGGGGCCTGTGAGCCAGCACAGCCTTCTGCCAACATTGTCCCTGGTCCTGTCCACCTCGCTCACTGAAGACATTAGGGCAGGGCCCAGGCCTGGTGGGGCAGTGCCTCTTTCTCTAGAGTACCCCCCTTCCTGTATGTCCTACAAACATGCACCGATATCCACAGGTGGGCACACATGCACACATGGCCCCACCATGTGCAGGTGCATGAACGTGAGCAGACACCATGAGTCCCAGCTGGCAGGAAGTTGTCACAGGAGAAGCGCTCCCAGCCCACCCTGGCATCTCTGTCCCTCAAGTCCAAGTGAGGTCACTCTGCTCCTCACCCAGCTCTGGGGCTCCTGTGTGCTGACAGGAGGAGCACAGCCCTTGTGTCTCCATTTCTGCTTTGCTGCCCAGGTCAAGGTCAAATACGGGCACACACCTGACCAGGGTCTCCATTGCTGTCTCCTCACATGGCTTGTCTTCCAAGGGGCAGCCTGGATGCCGTCTGCCCTTCTCACAGGAGCTCGGCCTGGTGCTCCACCTTCGTGTGTCTGGGGATGGAGCCCAGCTGGGTCTGCCGGCCCTCGAGGAGCAGGCTGCAGCCTCATGTCCAGGCATGTCCTGCTGCCCCAGCGACCATGGCTTCCAATACCACAGGAGTGGCCAGGCCAGGCCAACCTGCCCCTAGTGTATGGTCAGCAGCTAGGGCCACATGGAGGACCTGCTCACAAGGGGCAGCAGGATTGGCTGACCCCTAGAAGGCACTTTGACTCCTGAGGGCTCCTATTTCTGTCCCTCCTGTGGGCCTTGTGGATAGACACAGGGAATTGTGCCAATGTCCCTGACTACAGACTGTAGTCACTCTTCGGGGTCAGTGGGGAGGATAATGACAGACTAAGCTCCCTCCACGGCCTCTGTGTTGCCAGGCAACATGAGGCACGAGGAGGCCAAGCAAAGCCCTCAGATAGCTCCCTCCTACCCTTGTTTCTGGAAAAGAAAGCCACCACCCGTAGGCTGGCTCCCGAGCAGGGGTCATGGCTGCGCCCAAGGCAGTGAGTGGCCTGCCACGGTGGCTGGTCCCATGGCAGGGTCAGGTTGGAGGTGGAACTGAGTGCCAAGAAGTTGCTTGGGCCAGGACAGCCACATTTCTGCCCATCTCACTGTGACAGGAGCCCAAGTGCCTGCTGAACCTGCTGGAGAAGGAGCCTGAGCCCACCGGCTGGGCTGGGCCGGGCCAGTAAGAGACCCTACGCTGGCCTCGCTCCACTTCTCACCAGTCCACATTCCGCTTCTGACCGGCACCTCTGCTTGGGGATATGGAGTCTGGATCACCATGCCAACACCTGCTCAGAGGCTGCACAGACGAGGGAGAATTCTAGGCCGAGTCTCTCCACAGGGAGATGGTCCAAGGGCTGCTGCTGGGGGCTGGGGCTGCGGAGAAGCCCAGCTGTCCCCCATCTGCCCATCTTGGAGTCCAAAGAACCAGAGGCCTGGTCTGGGGTCCCAGAATGGCAACTGTTCCCAAGCCATGTGGCAGATGGCAGGTAGGGCACAGCTCCCAGTGTGCCAGGGGTACTACACATTGGGGCTGAGCAGTGCATTCAGACGGGTACACAGGTTTGTAAGATGTGCAGAAGTGAGACATGTTAGTTGTGTGTGGCTGGAACAGTGCCCTTGCCCTCCTGGATGTGGTTGCCATGAATGAGGAGATCTTCCTGGGGCCTGGGACAGAGATGTCTTAATTCAGGACTCTGAGAAGAGGCCATGAGGCTAGGCGCTGTGGCTCGCTGTAGGGCAGCACCAGTCCACCCTGGAAGGGACAGTAGAGGCCAGAGGCCATGTCACGATGCAGATGTGTCCTCTCAGAGCCAGAGCATGTGGGGTGTCACCACACATGGTCCAGACGCAGGAGAACACCACTCCAAATCACACAGCTCATGTCTCGACCCCAGAGGTCCTCAAGTGTCCCCACGAATGACCTCTGCAGGGGACAGCACTTTGGAAACCATCCCTAGAAATAAACTCCCTCACCAGCCAGGGGGAAGCTGGAAGGAGTGATGGGCGGAGGCCTGGCTGAGGACACGGGACAGGACCGGAGGACAAGTCTTTGCTTAAAGCTCACTGGCAAGGCCAGGGTCCTGTTGCTGAATTGCCACTAGGACTCATGGAACTTGTCGCTTTTCTTTCCTGCTTGGATCTTCACCAAGAATTCAGAATTGCAAGGTGAGTCTTCTCTCCTGAATGGGCCGTCTGTGGAGGGCTCAGGCCTCAAAAGCGGTCTCAAGGTGGTGGAGGACCCTTGTCCCTGGGCGTCTGGTGACACGCAGAGCAGCTGGCTTTCAAGACAGGTCTGCGTGTCCAACACCCTGCTCGCGACTCCCTCCTCCCCCACAGACAAGATGGAAGGTCCTGGCTGCCAGGAATGGGCTGTGACTGCTGGCTCTCACCTGCTCGCTTTCCCTGCATCCTTCCACGGCTGCCCTTGGCCTTGGTCTAAGTCTCTACCTTGTGCTGCCTCTGGACTCAACCTGTGTGACCTCCCGCTAAGCAGCGCAATGACAGGTCCTCACCAGCAGGCCCACGGGTCTGACAAGCCAAGGATAGAGGTCTTAGAGCAGGAACGAGAAAGTCACTGGCTGTGTCTTGGTCCAGTAATGAGCTGTGGAGGGGCTGATGGTGGGGTCTTAGTGCGCCAAGGCCCTGGGCTGCCAAGGAGCTGGCCAGAGGAGGTCTGGGGCTGTGGGCAGTGCTGGAGGGTGAAGGGTGAGGCCTGGAGCAGATGTGAGTGGTCAAGCCTCCTGCTGAGGTGAACCTCAGCTTCCTACGAAAGGATTTAGAATGGGGGTCCCCATGGGTAGTGCGACTGCTGGTGCAATTGGGCCTCAAGAAAGGCAAGGGTTCTAGCTCACCCAAGGAGCGGGAGTGGGAGAGGGTGTTGAGGCTTGAGATCATTTGGCCATGGTGATGACAGGTCCGTGGGCTTGGGCTTCGAGCCAGGCCCTGAGGTCAGCACCATCCTCCCTGCTGCCTTTGCACTTGGTGCTCAGGTGTGCTGACCATCCCTGGTAACTGGTGACTGGTCCAGACAGGAGTGAGCCCTTGTCAGGGCACAGGCTGATACCTCATGGTGCACAAACCTCCCTGCACTGGCTTCTCTCAGGGGGTCCCTTCTCAATGGGACACATGTACCTTTAGGAACTGCAGCTGGCTACCCCATGTCCTGATGGGCACCATGAAGAAGGGATACTCCATGGATTCAGGGGGCCCAGAGTGTAGAGGACAGTGGTCCTCAGTCAGAGCTGACAGCTTGCTGGCTTCCCCAGTGACACCCATGGGAGGCCAAGACCCTTGCCTGGTGAGCCCTTCTGAGAGACAGGTACCTGCCCTCTCTGAACCTCATTAAGACAGTCCCATCCCAGGACTCCCTCCCCTCCCCCCCCCCCAGGCTGAAAGCCAACCCTGTGGGGAGCAGGCTCAGCTCCACTGGAAATGGCAGGACCTGGAAAGCAAAGATCAAAGCCTGCTTGCACTGCTTCGTGCAGGTGGCCGTGTCAAACTCCCCACAGGCCTGTGGGCACTGTCTCATACTCCTATGCCAGCCTGGTGTAGAGGTGGAGCTGGGGCCCAGCCCAGGATGGCCCAGAATCAAGGAGTGAAAATATGGAGTTACAACTGTGACCATGTGACACACTTTCTTGAGCCGGCTGTGGATAGCCCGCTGCATCCCCGCCAGCTGTGACAAGGTGGGATGGGTCTGTGCCACCCTGTCACAGATGCAGTGTTGGAGTTTGGCATTAAGAGGTCTGTGGAGTGCCACCTGTCATCCTCTTCATTCAGGCTCCCAGGACTCTAATTCTACCCAAAGCCATACAGCTAAGAGCCCAAGGGCTTGCCACCTCTCCTTTTAAACGTGGGGCCTCTGGTCACTTGTGCCCATCCTGGAACCTCATCTCCACCTATGGACACAGTGTCTGCAGCAGTGGGTAGTCTGGGCACTGTGCAATCTCCTGTAAGCCTTACGGCCCTGAGTCAGCCCTCTGGTCTCCATCCCCATTAGGAAGATACGGGAACAGGGAGAGGCATTAAAGTGTCTGAAGGGCCCAGAGCTGGGAGGATCTGCTTCTAGAACCTGCATATCGTACGGACATCCTGGGACTTGTGTGCCTTGCTGTGAGCCTGGCCCACAGTGTCCCTCCTGCCCTACCTGCTCCAGCTTCCTCCACAGTCCTCTGCTTCAAGTGGCCCCATCCACACTCACCACGGGTCCCTGGGAGCAAACAGACTCATCAAATTGCAGGCGGAAAGTGTTTATTTCTCAGACACTCACACACCATAAAACAGCAATAAGGACATCTTGAGGGGACAAAACCCACGGCTACACTGGGCCAACCCGTGGCTTCCTCGCGTGGGAGCTGGGAAGCTTCTTTCTGGCCTGTTTCCACTCAACCTGCCGAGCTCTCGCCCCAAAGCTCAGGCCCTGTAGTGTCTCAGCCACGTGCTTGTGCCCGGGGTGGGGGGTGGGGGGCACACACAGAATCACCAGCAACTTTGCGTCACCACCTTAAAAAGAACGAAGATGTCATGTGAACAGAATGCCATGGGAAAGGGTTTCCAAGTGCCAAGCAGTGGGCGAGCTGTGCGAGATGCACTGTGCACACAGTGCCCGTTCCAGGCCAGGACCACGGCCACTCCGTATGTACAATCCAGCACACACAGGCCCGGGGGGTTGCAGGCTATCGAGGGCCACCCAACCCACGCAGAGGGTCACAGCTTAGGGACCTCAGCCACGTGTGTGCCCATATGATGAAGAAAGGACAGGAGCTGCCCTGAGAACCCTGCAGCCTGGCCAGAGCGGCAAGGAGTGGGCCTACTAACCAGGCCACCCTCCCACACGTGGAAGACAGAGGAGAAGTCAGCAGGAGTGTTAACAGGCTGCAGACACTGAGGATGGATGTCTGGGGGCTGGCAGAGACACTACATTGCCCAAGGAGGTGTGGCTCAGCAGGCCTGTAGACCAGCATTCCTGGACAGCCCCCCACAGCTAGGCTCTGTCTCCTCCTTCCAAGGAGACGAACCAATAGAATCCTGGAGCAGGTGGGTAAGCTTGCTGTTCCGATACGGGATGTGGTCTCGGTGCTCCAACAAGGCCCCCAGGACATCTGCGAGGGCCGCCAGACTCCGGTTGATGAAGGAGGCCTCCCTCTGTGGCAAGCCTGTCACCCCTGACATCCCTGGAAAGTGAAGAGACCAGCCGCCTGTGACCACATGCAGAGGACAGGTGCTGGGCAAGCAGAGTGCATCTTGGGAGGCATGTTGTCGCTGTTTCCTGGGAGTCATTAACCTAATTAACCAGCTGGTTAATGAGGCCCAGAGCCAAGCTCTGGTTTCTTTAGGAGCGCCAATGGAAGGAGCTTGGTTTCAGGACTCCCTGGCCGAGAGGTGACAGGGATCCAGCGTGACCGTCAGCAGGGAATGCCACACTGAGAGCTGTCTCAGTGGCGCTCAGTCTGCCTCCTTCCCCAACCCCAGGCGGAGGGCTCTGCAGGTCGCCCAGCTGCTGCTCACCTGAGCACTCGCTGCCGACCAAGTCCACCAGCTGCAGCTTGGCCTGCACCTGCCCTTCATGGTCGGAAGTGTCCACTGACCTGGGCCTCTTGGGTGAGGCCTGTCGAGGGGAGCTTCGCCCCTTTCCCAGCCCGGCTGGCTCCTGGAGACGGGTTGGCTGGGCGGTGAGGCTGGGAGAAGGGAAGGACAAACAGGGAAAAACAAGTCGCATGGGTTTGCTCAACCTCACATCAGGCCAGTTACTGAAATCCCACCCTCAAGACTTTGCTTTCTTTTCCTGAGGAAACCCTGGCCTCTCTCACTATAAATACACACAGGTGATGGCAGAGCCACAGCTGCGACCTCTCTGTAGGAAAGGAAGTGTGTTCCACTGAGGAGAGGTGCACTAATGCCCGATATGTCACAGGAAATCTGAGGCATATTCATTAGAAAGTTAGTGATGGTGGGCTGCAGAGATGGTTCAGTAGTTAAAGGCACTTGCTTGCAAGCCTAACGGCCTGGGTTTGATTCCCCAGTATCTATGTAAAGCCAGATGCACAAAGTGGCACATGTGCCTGGAATTTGTTTGCAGTGGCAGGAGGCTCTGGTGTGCCCATACTTTCTCTTTTCTCTCTCTCCCTGCCCCAAATAAATAAATAAATAAATATATTTTTAAAGAAAACATCAAGTTAGTGATGGTGCTAACTACAATTCCAGACACGATCTCCTGACCCTTCTGGAAACACCTCTCATGGTCCCTGTTCGAAAGCAACCACAGAACCCTACTTCTTGAGGTGTCTGTCAGTCTAGCCTGCGTTCTTTCTAAATATATACTCACTGTGCAAAAAACAGAACATAAGCATTCCTTTTAAATAAGGAAAGAACATGGGGATGGGAGGATCACTCACTCACTCAGTAAAGTGCTTGTCATGAAAGCAGGAGGTCCTGAGTTCAATGCCCAGCACCCTTGTTTTTAAAAGCAGCCAGGTTGGTCGAAGGTATTTATAGTCCCAGTGCTGGGGAGGCCATAGCAGGCATCATGGGAGATTGTGGACCAGACAGCCTAATTGGTGAGCTCAGGCCAATGAGAGATAGTGACTCAAAAAACGTGTAGTGTTCTTGAGGAACGACCCTGAAGTTGTCCTCTGGCCTCCACATGCATATGTGTGTACATGTGCCCAACACACACGCACACACATACACACAAACGCATGCATACACACACACACACACACACACACACACACACACACACACACAGAACAGAGAGCCTACTGTCATCCCCACTGGGCAAAGGACAGCCCTTTGGACTCGTGTGTCTAGGGACCCCTCCTTGGAAAAAGCTAAGGTTCCTAAATGTCACATGCCAGGTCCTGTGGTAGTCAAGTCCTACAGCAGGCTATGGCTAGTTCAGGCTGGAGAGAACAGTGACTGTCCCCTCCCTTGACTGGGCAACCTTGGAATTCACGGGAATCAAGTGTCATGGCGACAAGATAGAGAATGTCAGTCCACACTGGCCTTTGGTGTGAGCGAGAACTTGCCTTCAGTGGATGGTACTCTGTGCCCAGGGCTTCTGCACACCTGCAGCACGGGACTGAAGTCTAGAGAGGCCCTCCAGGCACATGGCTGTGCACTTCCAGAAATACCCTCACCCCACTGCACCTGACCACTGTGGTGAGTCCCAGGTGCTCGAGCTCTGCAGGTGATTCCAGTGGCTGACAAGCCAGTGCCCTGGGCCTAGCCATCATAACATGGCTACTTTTGCACTCCGTGCCTATCCAGCTTGGGAGTTTCATTGCGAAATGAAGGGAGGCCCATAGTTTGTTTATGATGGATGGATCCCACTCCAAGGTGTAGGGGCACCCTGCCTTCTTGCTGTGTCCAGAGAAGAATACCCCCCAGCTCTCCGCCTGCAGCCTGGAAACAAAAGGCCCTCTCTGCCTGTGCTCTGGGACCCGTAGGCCTCCCTGCCTGGAACCCACAGGCCTCCTGCAGTCCCCACTCAGTTCCTAAGACACGCCGCATGGGCTCTCCTGGAGCGGATTCTTATACCTTCGATTGAACAAGGAATCGCTTACAGCTGCTGCCCCGGGAGGGAGCTGCGGTCAGAGTCACTGAGACAACCAGGTGAGATCTAGAAGAGTCATTGTGCAGCAGGGTGGGGTGTCTCACCCTGAGATGCAAACCTCTGTGGATGAGCCCCATGAACTCCACGGTGCTGGTGACGCCCTGGTGGAGAACAACATGGATCTGGTAAGGGATGACCACTCTGCCCTCAGGTCAGCCTAAACCCCACGTACAGAATGCCTGTCACATGCACTAAGTGTGCTGATCAAGAAAGCAGACTGGCCGGGCCTGGAGGTGCAAGGCTGTCATTCCAGGTACTGAGAGGCTGACTGCAGGGTGCCACAGGTTTAAGGCCAGCTTGGTAATTTAGATCCTCTGTCAAGATCGAAAGAAAAAAGAGGGCTGGAGATATGTATTGCATGGAGAATTGTTTTAATGACATTTTAATTTTCAAAAAAATTGCTTTGTTCTCTCTTTCTCTCTCAAATAAATAAATAAAATTAAAAAAAAGAACTCCACCACTGAGCACCTCCAGCCCTTTATGAAAACAGGCTTGAGTCATAACGACTGTACATGTCTGAGTGTATGCCCTGGCATTATAGATATTTGTGTTGTGTGATACTCAGCATCCACATGGTTAGCACACCTGGCTCCTCCTCAGTGATGCCTGCTAAGCACTAAAACCCCACCTGAGCTGCTTAATGGTTCAATGGCATCACTGCTTCCCCTGGGAGTAGACCCCCCGGGAGGTTAAGCACCAGCTGCAGGACATGGGCCCACGAGTGACTCACTTGCGTGTCAGGAGGGGGACCTCCGTCTGTCCTTCCTGGGTTGTCACCACCTCATGCTTGGCCCCAGGCACCACTGTAGAATTGTCTTTGGCCAGAAGGTCAAAGATGTCATTATTATAAATCTCCATTATGGAAACATCAATCTTTGGGCATCTTGACAGATTTCCTGAAATGAGCCTGAAGGAAACAGACAGGAGACTTAAAGCACCAGTGACTGGGTGGTCCCTCCGAGATGGCACCAGGGGCAGTTCTCCAGGGCCCACCTACCAGGTGAGGTGCTTTGTATGCCAGGAATGCCTCCCAGGTGTTTGAGTGCTTACTTCCCAGCAGGCAGCGCTATTCCTGGAACCTTTAGGAGGTGGAGCCTTGCTGGAGGAAGTGTGTCACTGGGGGGAGGGCCTTGAGGTGTCACAGCCCAGCCTAGGGCTTCACTACTTCCTCCCTGCTGTTTCTCTGCCATCATGAAACTTCCTTGCACAACTGTGAGCTGAAATAAATCCTTTCCTTCCCTATGCTGTTGTCCCAGCAGCTAGACAGTAACAGATACACTCTGGAAACACTCAGCAAGAAGCATGGCCCATGAGCACTGGGTGGGCCCCCCTAGCAGCCTGAGAACCTGTGGGGTGACAACTGTCTTGGGAAGAGAGCTCTCAGAGGATTTGTCACGAGGTTCCACGGTGCAGGTGCCCTTGGCATTCTGCACCTGATGGATGGATGAAGAGACCACCAGGCCTGGTCCAGATGTTTATTTATTTATTTATTTATTTTTGGGTTTTTTTGAGGTAATGTCTCGCTCTAGCCCAGGCTGACCTGGAATTCACTATGTAGTCTCAGGATGGCCTTGAACTCATGGTGATCCTCCTACCTCTGCCTCCCGAGTGCTGGGATTAAAGGCGTGTGCCACCACGACCGGCCAGATTGTTTTTAAGCAAAGAATTCATCACAAATATCATTGCTTTTTGACAATTCCAAACACATTAGAAAGCATCCTATGATTTAGTTAATAAGGACAAAGGAGTCGATCTAGAAGGATCCAATGGCAGCAGCCAGGCACGGAGGGAAGGGAAGGCATCCTAGGGTGAGGTTCTGCCTTCCTCCGGTGACATCAGCAATCTAGAAGGGGCACTCTTTAGGACAAAGAGCTCATTAAAGCCTTCTCTGATCTCCAGGTCTGGTGCTCTGGCTCCATATTTGGACAGGCATTCACTGAAGGCGCATGAAAACCACCCACGTGCAGGTGCATGAGAGTCACCCACGAGTGCCCTGAGCCCGTCCCTCTCCACACCTGGTCTGGGTGATTGGGAAACACGCGATGGAAAATTCTCCATGTTTGAACAATGATTCTCCTTGCTTGGCGAGGCTGGGTCCCAGCCCTCCAAGTGGGAGGAGGAAGACTCATGCTTCCATCGGAAGGAGCCTCACCCTCCGTGCCCTGAGTCCCCATGGAGGACGGCAGACAGGGCGTGTTGTAAATTCATGCTGCTGGGTGACTTGTTCCCACAGCTCATGTGCTTGAATCCCTGCCCTCCAGCTGGTGGCGCTCTTTCCAGAGGCTGCGGAGCCCTTGGTGTGAACGACTTGGCTGGCAGATGCAGGCCAGTAGGGAGCGGCCCTGCCCTGCTTGGCTTGGACCTGGGCGACAACCCATTTAACATCCACTTGAAAGGAGGAATTCCAAACGCTCATCAGTAACATGATTACTATGTGGTGAAGCTGAGGACTCTATTCTAGATAGTTCCGACAGCCCAAAGATTTCCAGACTAGTCTCAGAATGTTTACACAGCCATCAGCTCTTTCTGTGCCCTCTGGGGTCCTTCCAGGTCCGCCTGCTGACCTCCGGGGTCCTGCCAGGCCCACTTGCTGTCATGGTTTTAATTTCCGGTTGGTAAGGAGGACCATGACCTCTTGGACTCACTCCATCCTGCACCTCTGCCTGCTTAAGGCTAAACAAGTGTGCATGGCTCATTCTGGGAATACAGTTGTGTGAACCTTGGAAATGTCATGAAGTCACATTTCCTGCTTTGTTTGACATCTCAGGATCCTACTGTCAGATGATTGCCTGCAAGGGAGACCCACCCGTATTGCCGGCTGTGTAGACAGGGAGGTGGCAGGCTGGGCTCTGTGTGCAGCCTCCAGGAGCCCCTCAGTCTCCTCAGTCCAACCCTCCCTCACCGAGGTCAGCCACCAGAGTCAGCTGAAGCTGGCCCAGCTCTACAGCACCCCGCCTCTCTGCCAGCACCGTCCAAAAGGTTAAAGAGACGGAGACCTGGGGTCTGCAGGGCCCACGTTCACATGTTCCAAGC
Organism: Zapus hudsonius; assembly: GCA_004024765.1. Taxonomy (NCBI): domain Eukaryota; kingdom Metazoa; phylum Chordata; class Mammalia; order Rodentia; family Dipodidae; genus Zapus; species Zapus hudsonius. The sequence continues at coordinate 10,250 of PVHP010025470.1, read as the reverse complement.
TCTGTTGAGATGTGCTCACAGTGGCTGGGGCCAAGGAAATGTGGGAAGGATGTGTCTCTCAAGGGATCGCAAGGGGTCAGCACATGTCTCCTGGCCCTGTGAACACGAGCATATGTGTTGAGTGGCCACCACCACCCTCGAAGCCACACTGTTGAGTTTTTCGGGGTGTCTGTCACTGCATGTTTCACCCAGGCTGGCCTGGCTCCTGGACACAGTAGCCTGGAGTAATGGAAACTGGGAAGGAAGGACTACACAACCCTTTTCCTCCCCAGAAGTAATTAGCTCGTGTAGGTTAATAGACACGTCTGCTCATGTGCACAGATATTTAAGGGGCACCGAAATCCTAGGCTGTGGAGGCAGTGCTTACACCGCTGCCTGGCCCTGGTTCGGAGCATGAAAGGGCAGAGTAGGTGCACTGGGGGGGGGGTTGCTGCCTGTAGGTGCGACCTCCAGGAGCTGATGGTTTGGCTGGTGATGGCCGCAGGGTGACCAAACCACGGGGACAGCTTGGGAGGACCACAGTCCCCTAGGCTATGACAAGGATGGTGACAATCGCGGCAGGTCTCTGGGGATGTGTGGAGGGGGAGCAGGGGACCTTCAACAGGACAAGCACTCAAGAATCTAGGACCCTCCCCCCTAAACTCAGCCCCATCAGCCCAGTCCCCTGGGAAGGGCTGGGACCTCCCTCCAGAAGCTTTGTCCTTACCTGGCATTTCCCACGATGTGTGGTCTGTGCTACGAAAGCCCAGAAGTGAGCTAGCGCCCCTGCTGAGAGCCCTGAGGACCCTGTGCTTGCCCACCTGCCCACCTGCCTGCTGCCAGTCCTTGCCGTGGGGTACCTGAAGAGCTCCTCAGCCACCCTGGGAATGATGTCTGAGTCTCCGTGAGCAGCATCCGAAGGAGGCCCGAGCTGGTCTGCAGAGGGGGGCCCCAGCTCTTCCCGCTTCCTGTCTGCCTGTAGGCCATGACACACACGTTGTACCTGCAACACAAACCCGTGGGTGCAGCCCAATCCAAGGGGCCGCAACCACCTCCCTTCCTGGCCTAGGCGTCTACTTCCCCACGCTGCTGCTCCCTCAGACCGCCCTGGACAGCACCCAGCTCTGCGGCCTGGGCCAGCTCAGGGTTCCGAGAGTCCTCACATCAATGGCTCCCTCACGGGTCCCCAATCTGCTCCTTAACTTCCAGGGCTGCAGCGTGTCCCCAGATGGATCATGTGATCCAACGGACACCTGACAGACATTGGTGGCTACAGCCGTGCTTACAGCAGTCACTTAAGAAAACAACACCACCACTCTGATAGCCAAGGGACTGTGCCTTCTTACTCCCAAGTGGAGTGGCAGGTGCCAGGCCCTCGCTGTGATGGGCAGGGACCCTATCTCATCGTCCGCCTGTCTTATTCCCAGACGACAAAGGTTCTCCTACGCCTTGTATTTAGCCCAAAAACGTCAAGAAGACTGTAAAGGTTTATGACATAAAATTGTATTCTCATTGCTGAGGAAGCAGGCCGCCTGGCCATCTCCCAGTGCATGCTCCAGAATGAGCCCAGGTGGAGCCTTCAGCAGCCCAGGCACGTTCCTCCGCCAAGTGAGTCAACCGCTCAACTATGCGAGTGAAGCAGTCGCTGCTCTTTGATAGCAGTTTTGTGGGAGGGTGTGTTGATGGGCAGGCCCCACGCCACATCCAGAGCCATGAGACAAAGCCAACGCCTGGCCCAGGGTGGCTCTTTCATTTCAGTAGGTCTCTTCGAGCCTCAGGAGTCAAGGTCAGGGCCTCTCAGCTGTCGCCCTGGATACCCTTCCAGAATCAGATCAAATCCCCGCCGCATTCCACACCTCTCCACCCTTGATGGCCTCAGACAGATGAGCTCCTTCAGGGGTCTCGAACTGCACTTAAAACAATGCCATCTGCTTCGGGTTATGATGGGAGGGCAAGCCTGGCACAGAGGGTCTAACCGCCATGCCCTGTCACTCGGTTAAAGGATGCCTGCTGACCACCATGCTCCCCTGTCATTGTCGGGGGAGGATCTATTTTGGGTGGATACATAGTTGAGGCAAGAAGTGCAGCCAGAGGGAGGGAGGGCTGGCCCACAAGCAGGGCAGTGAGGAGGATGTGGGTGTCCGCGCTGACCTTACCAGAAGACGGCCAGCCTCCTGGCCACAAGGTGCCCGGGCTGCAACCAGCAGCGTGCGGAGCACCGCTGAGGCTGGGCAGACAACACCGAGTCTCCTTGTCAAGTTCTAGGGAGACTTCTCCCCAAATCTGATTCCTCAGGACACCCTGAAGTTGAAAGTCTTGGCTTATGGTGTCTCAATTCAGGATACAAGCCACTGCTATAGCAATATCTCCAGCCACTGTGACCTGTGACCCCTGCCTTTGATCAGCAGGTTTAAGGAAATAGTTCCCCAGGCTGATGTCAGTGGTCTCAACAGAATTTTTTAAAAATCAGAACGATTTGACAAGGAGTCTCCAAGGTCCTAAAGGTCATTCCAGGGAGAAGAAGGGCCAGGGTGAGGGTCTGACGGTGCAGCAGGTGACTCCAGCACGGCCTGGAGCCCAGGGCCTCTGCTCACTTCTCCACCTATGGACACCAAGCCCCGCTGGGTCAGTGTCTACTCTCCCAGCACATGGATGCTCCGCCTCGGGCATCCCAGCCATCCATCCTGTGGCTGGAATGAGGGCTGCTTATGTTTAAATGGAACTGTGATGGTTTGGAAAGGTCTGGACTCACCCATCCAAGAAAGACATGAGTAGAGGGCACACGTCTCTGAACACTGCGGCCTGAGACTCCGCGGGGCCGTAAACTCTGTGAGACAAGGAGAAGTGATGCGCTCGTGGAAGAGGAAGATGGCCAGGTACATGTCCATGAACCTGGGGAAATGCTCCCCCCACAGGAACTCCCAACAGTCAAGACCACCCAAGAGGTCCTTGCTACAGCTCTGTAAGCCGGCAGAGGTGAGAGAAAGGGAAGACAGCCAAGTGTGGGGAATGCGGGCAGATCCAAGGAAGCAAGAGGACCCCGCTCACAGCCCAGCAGCCTTTATCTGAGGCGAGGCTCCCCTACACGCTGCCCTTGCCTGGGGACTGCGAGGGCCCTGGCCTGTGAGAGGGCCCTGGGTCCCCTGCTCCCTAAACAGGCTCTCTCACTGGCGGCCTCCACAGTCTTCCTCAAGGGCTGAGTGGCACAGTCATCGGCCACCGGTTGCTGTGGGGTGGCGGAGCCCCGGAGCACCGCTGCAGGACACTGGGTGTCCTCTGCCACGCCTTGGTCATGAAGGAGGTGTGCATCTTCCCAAGCCCCTTCAGATCCTTTTGCCACTTACCCCCCCAGGGCACACAGGGGGATACGACTGCACCCAGAAAGCCTCTGGCATGAAGCCCCACTGTTAGCTGATATCATCCTGACAAAATTCCTGCTACCAACCTGTACATTTCAGGGTGTGACTTTACCTGAAAGACTACCACGTGGGTTCTTTGTGCCCACAGTGACCAGAAAGGCAGGTGGAACCCCTCGTCTTGCAAACGCCTGCCAAGGTGGAACGAACGCCTAGCTTAGGAAGTAGCTCTCTCCTCCGCTGTGGATGGACTCACACAACATGACATGTAAAGCTCTTACCTCTCAAAAGCGTAAGTCTTATGAATCGGAGGGTGGCCAGGATGAACACATTTCACTAGGACTGTCTCCTAATAGGAAAAACAAAACAGAGGAGGTAGATGTTGGCAGAGCTCCATTAATTAAACACAGAGCAAGGCTGGCCGAGGCGGCCCTGGGCACCTCCAGCTGCCGCCCGTCTTTGTCGGCATTGTCTTTCCTGAAATATACAGGATGCTCTGACGACAGACTGGGCACAGCCACTGTAATCCAGACAGAGACCAGATGGCCCTCAGACGGTGCCATTTAATAGGGCCCTTCAGAGACAGTGTGTGCTGACCCCTGACACATGGGAGTCCCATGGGACGGTTCCCAAGAGATGAGAGTCACATTGTGGAGTCATACCTGGTGGAGCTAAATTGTTTATAAGCCAGGGTAAATTGTTTTGTTTTCTGAGGAGGGTCTCACTCTAGCCCAGGCTGACCTGGAATTCACCCTGTAATCTCGGGCTGGCCTCAGACTCACAGTGATCTTCCTACCTCTGCCTCCTGAGTGCTGGGATTAAAGGAGGGTTGCCGTGAGTTCGAGGCCACCCTAAGACTACATAGTGAATTCCAGGTCAGCCTGGGTAGAGGCGAGACCCTACCTTGAAAAACAAAAACAACAACAACAACAACAAAAGGCCTGGGGGAAGTCACTGACTACCTGAGAGGGTGGCGCAGACAGTCACCAAGGCCTTGCTTTGAGGGCTCAGGAAAGTGATCACACCATGAGGAAGAGTCTCAGGACAGACAGATGGACCAGGCTACAGGGGAGCGAGCCATGAGGGAGAGGCCCCGCCAGGGTGGCAAGGGCTGTAAGTGCCAAAGAGAGCCTTGAGGTCCCCTGTGTGGGGAGCCTCTGTCAGGGAGCTGGTGTACCCTGAGGGCGCCACCCCTTGGGAGGCCTCATCCATAGACTGCACACACCATGTGCACACTGCTCCAGAGGGGGTGCCTACAAACCAGCTCCATGTTCTTCACACCCAGAGCTCCAAGGCACCAAGGCCGGAGCAAAAGCCCAGACTAACCCAGGCCACAGCACAGCTTCCCAGCTGGCTCTTCTGAGCTGCCACAGTGACCCCAGGGACCTGGCATGACACACACACAGCGGCCTTGAAGTGCCTTGAAGCGCCTGAGCTGTAACCCCAAAGAAAAACGAGTGGACATGCTGAGTTTACAATGCCTGACCCAAAGCCCAAGGGACGCCATATAAAGAAAGGCCATAAAAACAAGCTTTCATCCAGGGGCCCTGGCTCGGCAGATGGGGCGCTGGTGAATGTTCCCTCCTGCCTGTGTCCCCGCCCCCCACCGCAAAATGTCCTTCAGAGAACTAACCGCATGCCCTTTATCTTGCACACAGGAGGCACTTCTCTTGGCAGTCGAGGCAATTCCCTTCATGTCCAGGAGCTACCCGGCTCGGAGCCCTCTCCTGCCCAGGCACAGGTGTGCTCTCTGGGCTCACCTGCCCCAGGACTTTCGAGGGTCACCCAAAGAGCACGAAAGGCCCAGCTCGCAGCCTACACTCAGAAACATGGTTTCCTAACAGCCAGCTGTTTTCCTGAGCTGTGCTGTGAGTTCAGGGCCCCGTCAGGCTAGGCACGTGTTCTGCCCTTGAGCTGACTCTGCCGGGTGCTTCCGGGGAGGTCTGAGACCAGATATGTAAGAACCAAAGTACTTTATGAATCTGCCCCAAATTTGGGGTGGTGCCTTAGCTCTGGGGGCAAGGGAGAGGGGCCGATCTGGACCGGCCTGGAGCTTTAAGAGACCGGGAAAGGAGCTGCACTTTGGTGCATGAGAGAGCAGGCAGACCCGGGGCTGCGGGCACACATACAACAGGCTGAGTGGAGAGGTGGGGGTCCTGGCTCTCAGCCCAGCAAGGCTGAGGGTGGCAGGGTGGGAGCCATGAGTAAGCACCCCAGGGTTTCAGCTCATCGAGTTCTCACCTCTATTGTCATCAGCTGATTGTGGGACAAACACCACACACACACACACACACACACACACACACACACACACACACACACACACACACGGCAGCTGATGCCAACTGCCAGACCCTCTAATTCGTGGTCTGGGATCACAGGTGCCCGTCAAGCATCCCTCACAGGGTCCCTGTGTAAATGTGGAATTCACTGCACTTTCTTGCCTACCTCGGCCTGCACTGTGGCTCTACGTTAAGTTGTTAGTGACAGAGGACGCGCAGGACAACATCCAATTCCCAGAGGAAACGGGAAGACCGGGTTAGTTGCTGTCACTGTGTTACTGGCACTGTGACCGCAGGGTGACGGGCCTTCAACAGCTCTGCGATGGAAGTCCAATCAAGTGCTCGCTAAACAAGAAGGTGGCGGGGGCTTGCTTGTAGGATAAAAGAAGCAGACCCTAGGCCCTCGGCAGAAAGAGATCACGAAAGCAAACAGGCCACCATGTGCACCTGGCAGCCCGTGCAGGACCATCACCACAGCAACCGGCTTCATGCTGCCCGCCGTAGGGGCCCCACACCTGACCAGGAGCCAAGCCTTGCTGTCAGTCAAGGTTCGAGATAAACAACATTCCCTGAAGCAAAGGACAATGTCTTCCTTCAAGCCTTCAACTCCAGAAGCAGGAAAACCCGTGTATCTCTGGCTGAAATTCTGCAAAAAGTATACCTGGTGCTGAAATGCTGAGCTCTTCACAGTTCATTCATATTTGGGGACATAGTTTTGATCCTAAAACGGCCCATTGGGAATCAGAACTTTACTGCTGGACAGAGGTCCTCTGGGGGCCTTGAGAGGAGAGCATCTCGTCATCCCTGCCTATCAGCCTGTCTTCATGTGGCTGCTGGGAAATAAGCTAGGGGTGGGGCTCAGAGCTTGTCCACTCAGGACCGAGATCTGTGGGGAGAGCTGACCCGCCAGGCTCTGCCCTGAGCCTTGCAGAGGACAGAGACAGCCATGCAGGTGTGGCTGCTGGACAGCGAGGCGATGACTTAGTAAGTCTACGGGTGAATCTATCCAGTGCCACCACCACCACTGCTGAGGTGACTGGGTGCCAGGAGGCCTGGCTCTGCCTGAACCTGAGAGGGGAGAGCAGGAGCCAGGGGCAGGGAGATATGGACACAGGGACAGAGCGGAGAGGCAGAGAGACGAAGGGTGCTGTCCTCAGCCCCACTGGGCCTCTCTGAGGAGGCTTGAGCCAGGCAGTGATCTGCTCAGACCACCCCTCGCCCCTCTCTTGTGGGTGAACTGGTCCCTTGGGAGTCAGGTGGGGAGGGTCATGACAGTGGGGGTGGCAGTCCTGAAGGACAGCTGGCTGCAGGGCTGACTGGGTGAAGGGACGGCTCTGGCAGCATCCGGGGGAGCCATGGCGAACATGGTGGTCATTTGTTGAACTTGGAAATCAGGAAGAGCAAACCAGCATTCGGCTGTGGATGGTCTCAGCCCCACAGGCTGCTCTGCCTCCAGGGACCTCCTCACACCCCAGGCGGGTGGCTGTCATGTGTGCAGGCCACAGCTGCTCCGTGGGACCTACAGTCCTGACCATGGGAAATGACCAGGGGAGGTAGGACAAGCGATGACAAGGACTTACAAACTCGGGTCACTAAGGACTTTGTCAAATCTACTAATCTTGTCAAGCACTGGCATGAAAGACCCTTGCCGACATCCAGGGACTACAGAGTCCAGGCTCTGCAGTTCTACTCACGAACTCAAGTGGGTCCTGGGGCAAAAGGACCTCGGGTGACAGGTCAGCCAGCTGCTGCCGTGTCTACGAAGCCAGCCAATGTGAATTAAGTAAAAAAATGCAAATAAAGATTTAGCCTCAAAGCAGTCATGGGCGAGGGCGATTCTCCCGAGAGCCTGGTCTTATTTATAGGGTGACTGGGAAGCTGACATGTGCTGAGCGAGGTCACAGGCTGGCCACTTGCTCTCTCAGCAGCTCTGACGATAGACAGCAGTTAACATCCACACGCTCCAGGCCGAGAAACGTCTGACTTAGTCGGATGATGCTCTGAATGTGGAGAGAATTTTGACAGGGGCTGCAGAGCTCTGCTGAGGGGACGGATACAGTGACGGCACCTGCCTGAGGACAGTTTTCTCAGTGGAAAGTTCCCGAGGTCGAGCAGCCTGGGAGCAGCCTGGGGTGGGCACTGCTGAGCTCCTCATACTCAGGTGAGCTCACCTGTGGAAGGCGGGGAGCGCGGGGGCCAGGGCTCTAGACCCCATTCTGAAGCTTCCCTCTGCACTCAGCAACGCCAGGACTTGGGGTGACACATGATGGGAAGAAAATGCTCTGAAGAGGGACTTGAAGTGTTCGTTTCCAGAGACGCTATCATAAAGTTATTTCTGAGTAGGGCTGGAGAGATGGCTCGGCAGTTAAGGCACTTGCCTCCAGTGCCTAAGGCCCCGGGTTCAATTCCCCAGGACCCACATAAGCCAGACCCACAAGGTGGTGGCCCCGGTGCGCTCTCGCGCTCTCTCTCTCTCTCTCTCTCTCTCTCTCATCTTTCTGCTTGAAAGTGAATAAATAAAATATTTTTAAGAAGTTATTTCTGAGTATGGCTATAAGAATTTTTTGGCCTCTTTGTAAAAATTAAGGGCATCAATCCTTTAACTAAAGTTATTTTTAAAAAGCTGCTAAGGTTTGTCATATAGAACCCTAACCATAGGTCCGTGAGAGTTACGGTAATCACCACCATGTAACAAACCCACATGAGCTGGGGTTTTCAGATTAAATTCAAGATTACCAGTATGAGTTGTTCAAAGCTTTCTAAATTCATTCGTTATAGTCATCACAAGGTCGAGTGAGGCCCGACACATTTTTTCAATTTTTACTTTTCTTTTCATATATATATATATACACACACACACACACACACACACACACACACACACACACATTATTGTCCATAATGAGTTCCATTGTTTAGTGGGCCAACAATGAGTCATCATCCCCAATTCCTCATTGCCCCCTCTCCCCATCCCCAATCAGCTGGATATCCTCCTCCATGGGCCGTCTGGATCAGACTTTGTGGTAGGGGACCATGGATAGCCTAGTATTCGGCTGGGTTCTCCTGACCCAAGTGTGTTGTTACTGAGGGGTGCCAGGCCTCTGATAATCTCCCCCACCACGTTCCTTTTCTTTTTGGAGACGTTCTAATGTGCACACGAAGGACGGAGACAACATTGTATTATTCCTCTGCATTAATCTTGTCTGGTACTCACTCTTACACGAGCGCCCTTCCCCTCTCTCAGCACAGTCTAAGTTCAAAACCAAAATCATCTTATTTTATCTGTAAAGACTGCCGTCTGCATCCTTAGCTGGCAAAGACTTCTAAGACACAATCAACGTGCCTTTATCGCCCCCGCAGGCTGGCCAGATGAGTCCTCAAGGTGCTTCTAACTGTCAACACTCCCTGGGGAGGACTCAGCTGTCCACCAGGCCCCGAGCGAGCTCAGAGCCACCCCAGGCTTTTTTGATTAAACTTTAGCACTAAGTATTTACACAGATCTCGTCCCTGGCATCCTGGGCTAAATCTTTTAGGAGGAATTTCAGGAATTTGGCCCTTTGATATTGCCTTGACCTCCACAGGGGTCATCCAGATGACACCGTGGTGACTGGTGATGTGGACTCTGAGGGCCAGCTGCACAGAAGGCAGAGCTGTTCTTCGCTGGGGCAGAAGGAGCTGAGGAGGCTAAGATTCATATGGTTTGTGACTGCAAAGTATCAACATAGTGTTTAGTGCAGCTGGGACTCGTTTTCCACCAAGCTGGGCTCAGATATGGCTGACCATGAAGAAGTGCTACTCAGCGTTACCCTTACCCTCTGGGCCAGGTGACATGTCTCCCGGGGGACAGCCCGGGTTCTGGAGAACCTTTTCTTCAAGTTCCATCTTTGTCGCCAAAACTCACCCCGCAGCCGTCCTCTTAGCCAGCACTGAGCGGCATGAAAGCGCATTCTCAGGTGTGACTGGAATGGTGTCTCACAGAGGCGGAGAACACGCACTGGGCAAACCATGCCCACGAAGCCCCGCCTCACAGAAGCAGGTCGACCAGTCGACCATCGCCTTGACTGCCTGTGTCAGTGTGTGGAGACCTGAGTCTGAGCCTGCAGTCTTCCCTGGTCTTCCAGAGACCTCGGTCCCACCCCTTCTGGGAGGGCAGGGAGTTGCCCTTAGAGCCTCCTCCTGGGCACCTTGGGGCCTGGAGGGCACATGGAGAGAATGCCTGGTGCTGGGGTCCCCACTCTGGGAAAATCATGCCTCCCACCCCTCTGTTCCCCACCTCATGTCAGCTCACTTGTCCTGACGTGGTCACACCCACCGAGCTGCTGGTCCTACTACACTGGGCCACAGGCACCACCTGAACCCTTGCTGTGCTGACCTCCTCTTCCTTCTCTGCCCCCTGGACTAGGCAGCCCTAGTGACCAGTGAGACCCGGGCAAAGGAGGGTGCTAGATCCTAGCTGACAGTGGGCAGCTCAGCTCTGACTCTCCCCACCCCCCGCCTCCAGCCATGGCTCCTGGCCCCCAAGCATTCCATAGGATTTCAGTCCCATGTCACTCAGGTGTGGCCTCCGTGTCACGCCTGGGCCTTCTGAGTCCTCCTGAGGTACTCACCACCAGGTCGTTGTGGAGGGCTCTTC
>PVHP010025469.1:0-25516 GCA_004024765.1 Zapus hudsonius | reverse complement strand
GAAGTTGAAGTTGGTTAGGTGTGCTAAAAAGGGGTAAATGAAATTATTACATGCAGACTTTGCCAGTGCAAATTGTGCAAAGTGTACATAAATTTTTCAGACCTAATGATTTTTGAAAAACTATTTCCAAGGCTGTTTATGTCTCTAGTGGAAATCTAAATGGAATCTTACAGAAAGTGGATTAGAGAACTTAACTCTTCTCAAATATTGCTGGTCTCTGCTCTTCTGCATTTTCTTTCCCCTGAGGTGCCTTCCCTTTAATACATGCTTAGACTTAGTAGGCCAAAAGTAGAACTCTCCAGCTAATATTTTTCCTCTCTATTGTGAAAAGGCATTTTATTTATTGCTTACATGGTTATTTGACTCTTCCTATGAAATCTTGGGTCCTGCAGTTTGCTTTAAAGTGAGTGATCTTAGTTTTTGTTTCAAGGTAAACAATTTTCTGCAGTTCTAGGGCACATAGTCAGGAGTTGCCCTATTACTTAGATGTGGATGAGGTTATTATTTTTTTAAATCATTGTTGTGGACAACTAACTGTTAGACCCCAATGATTCCTTTCTTCCTTTTGTATTAGTCTCATCCTTTTTCTCTCCTCTGTGAAACATCAGGATATGACTGGTTTGTACTGTGCAAGCAATTTAATCATTGTTGGGAAAGTGCCCTGCTTCTCGGAAGTCACATCAACAGTTTAGAAAGAATGGCTGATTAAACTGTTTTTCTCCCAGCAGTCATACTTATCTGACCACATACTTTGTGTAGGATTAGGAGGGTTTTTTCTTGCCCCTTTTTAGTTTTGTTGGTATAATCTGGCTCACTTTCTCCCCATATGTTCAAGCTATAAGCAGCCTCCATATAAAGACTGATTTTTCGGAAGTTCTGAACTTCATCTTCCATATAAAAACATAGTTCTTCTTCAGCATGTTAAGCACATAAGACTACTGTGGGTGTTAAGCCCCTAGTTGTAGTGTTGTCTTATGGGCAGTATATAGCAAATGTTGTATGTCACATGTGACATTTCACCTCATTTGTGCAGTTTCCCACCAAGCCAGACTATATTAAAGCTAGGTGACAAGTTTGGTTAAGGAATGCTGGGAACCATGGGAAGTGATATGATCCCTGATGAGTGCCTAGTCTAATGTGCTTGCCCTTTCCTGTAAATTGAGATTAAAGTGATTTCTGATCTTCTTTAAGACTAGATTAGATAATGATTCCACGGGTGTGCATGGTGGCCACTTCTGCTTCTGCCATCCCAACACTAGAGAGGTGGAGGTGGGAATATCAGGAGTTAAAGGCCAACATCATCTACACAGTTATAGGACAGGCTATGTGAGACCCTATCTCAAAAAAATAAAACAAGACAAACAAACAAGAAATAACCAAATAGCAAAAAGAAAGAAAGAAAGGAAGAAGAGATTAAAAAGATGCTCCAGTGAATTTCATTTTGCAGGAAAGGGGGAGTTAGAGGCATAGAAAATATATTAATTATTGTGAGAATGAAGAAAGGGTCAACATAGAGGGAATAATTTTTTATTATTAAGAATACTGTAAACAATAAATGCTGTTTCATCTCTTAAATGGATCATTTAAAACGTTATTATAAAGAAACTCGTGCATTTATAGCTCCTTTGAAAAAAATTACATAGTATCTAAAAATTAGATTTCTGAACATGTACTCTGGTATTGCTCAGCAAAATACAATAAAATTTCAAATACAGACAGACAAACAGAGAGACAGACACTCAAATATGTATCTTGAACACTGAATGTTAATTGTGATTGTTATTTATGTATCACAACATTAAATAAAAATATTCATAGGATACTATTTGAAAATTGAGAAAGTTTTTCATTTACATATGGCCCATGATTTAGTCACCCCCAAACTATGACTTTCTATCTTCATGATGGAATGGATAGAGCATTCATTCAGTACAAGCTGATGTTTGAAATCTGAAGTTTCCCAGCTGGCAATGCACACTGACCCTCTGGGATTCTGTGCAGGGCAGTGAGAGCAGGCACAGTCCTGAGGAAACACTTGCACTGTGATGTACTCAGACCTGTGGCACCAAGCAGGCCTTGGTTCAGTAAGCTGTTAGTCATGTGGGTTTGTAAACTATAAGAACACAATAGGTTTTACTAGATACAACTAACTGTTAGTGATAGTTAATTTATAAGAAGCCCCAAGACACAGCATCATTATTTTTCCTCATGCACTACTAAGACAAACACACAAACATCAGTCCTTTTTCCTTTCCTTTCCTTCTTTCCTTTCCTTTCCTTGTTGAACTTCCCTTCCTTCTTTCATTTCCCTTTTTAAGAAAGGTTTCATTATGTAGACCTGTGTGAATTGAAATTATTATGTAGCCCAGGCTGGCTTCAAACTTGCATTTCTCCTGCCTCAACCTCCTCATTATGGGATAAGAGGTGTGCACTATCATGACTAACAAATAAGTTTTTAAATGAGATGGCTGATTTTCAGACTTGCTATAATAAACTAAGTAATGAAAACTTTTCATCCAAACCCTGCAGAAGAAAAAGACAACTCATATTTCCACATTTTCAACTTCACCCTCATTTGCCTCCAAATTTCTTGTACTTTGCATCTGTCACTTTACTGTTGGTAACTTGTGCATTTCAGATACAATGTTAGGATTATTAAATGATACTTGGGCTCTAGTCACCTTCTCTTCATGCATAAATATAGATTACTCATTTACGTGGATGGTGAACATTGGTAGAATGTTTCTTAAGGCATTTCTGAATGTCAGTATTAGTGAAGTCTGTCACAAAAGTCTTAATTAACTCCAGAAAAAAAAACTACTTGCAATATTATTCAGTAGATTGGAAAATTTTTGAAAATATATGAAAGTATTATCTCTAATCATATTTATATAATATGATAAATATTTTTATATGAGGGAAAATCAAAACATTTTCATTTATAATTCTTATTCTTTAAAGACCATCACTTTTCTTATTTTGAGATAATTTTAGGACTAGAGATGGGGTTCAGTGTTTAAAGGAGCTTGCTTGTAAAGGCCTGACTGCCTGGGTTCCCCACTACTCACATAAAACCAGTGAGTGGCACATGCATCTGGAGCTTGTTTGCAGTGGCAAGAGGCTCTGGTGCATCCATCCTCTCCCCTTCTCTCTCTGTCCTTGCAAATAAATAAAATTTTTTAAAAAGTTAAAAAGAGATAATTGTAGAATCACATCCATTATATATATATATATATAACACAGAGAGATTCCATCAGTCTTTTACCAAATAATAATGACATTTTCTCTAATAATAACACCTTGTCAAACTTTGGTACAATATCACATTTAGAATCTAAATATTCATATGGTTAGATTACAGTACATTTGTATCACCACAATGAACTCCCCTGTTACCTCCTAGTATAGCCACGATTCCGCTCATACATTAACCTTTGGCAACCACTAATCTGTTTTCCATAATTTATAAGTGGAATTTTAAAGTGTACGATATTTCTTGAGAGAGCCTTTTCTTTTTCACTAAGCATGATTCTGTGGAGCCTTATCTAAATTGTTAGATGATTATAACTTTCCATTTTACTAGGGTAAATGACCATTAATGCAATTCCTGGGCCATACAACAGTTGCTTACATAGTTTTGCCTGCTTATGTGGTGTGCATACTTGTGCATGTCTGTGTGGTGTGAACTTACTTGTATGTATGTGTATGAAAGCCTGAATTCAAAGCTAGGTGGCCTGCTTTGTGGCTCTCCACCTAGAGCTCACAAATTCAAGTGAACCCTTGGCATTCCTCGTCTCTTTTGCCCCAGTGCTGGGATTAGGGGCTCTTATCACTATCCCTAACTTTTACACTTGTGCTATGGATGTGCACTCTGATCCCCATGCTTGCATGGAAAGCACTTTCCCCACTGAGGCATCTCCCCAGACCAACAAGCATGCTTTCAAGCTATCACATGGTTTTGCAAAGTAGCTTTACTACTGTATATCTCAGCTAGGACTCCATAAGTAATACAGTTTCTCTGATCCCTCAAGACTACTTGGTATTTAGTCCGCTGATAGGTAAATGTGAAGTCATATTTTCTTTGAGACATTACTCTTTTTCTAAGGACTCCTGTTAAATATCTTTTCATGTGCTTTCTGTAATCTGTATAATTTTGATAAAATATCTTCCCTTATCTTTAAATCTTTTTCTAATTTGAATGCTTTCTTTAAATTTTTAGTTTTTTTAAGTTAGTATATAATGTAACAGGTTTCATTATGGCACTTTCATAAATATATGTCACTGAACTGTGTTATTATTCCCTCCTTTCCCTGTCTAAACTTGCTCACCCTCCCTCCAATCCCTTTGGTGGGAGGTCTTTGGTCTTTGGTGGGAACTTAATTCCTGTTTGCTGTGATAAAAATACCTGAGAAAATGGTGTGACGCACATACCCCTCGTGCAAGGGGTAACCATAAGATTATTAGCAGATTTAAAATGAAAACGTTGTAACCCAAGCATTTGATAGTTTGTTGACAATACCCCAAGGGGAGGCGGGGAACTCCTGACAACCAAGAATACTATTCCTGGCAAAACTCTCCTTTAAAATGAAGGACAATTTCTCAGGCAGACCTAGACTAAGGGATTTCATCACAATTATTCCTGTTCCTTTCTGAGTTTTTGAAATAGGAATTCAACGTTATAAAGCTGTTACTAAAAACTATTAAAAATACAAATACCAAGTAAACCAGCAGTTCTGCTTCAAGGTTTATTTTTGTATAGTCATTTTTTTGTCACTGTGACAAAATAACTGTCAAAGCCAGTTAAGGAAATAAAGATTTATTTTGGTTCATAGTTTAATAGGTTTCAGGCCATCTTCCCTTTGCTGCATTGCTATTGCTCAGTAGTGAGGAACAATCTCATGGTGGAATGGATGTGTTAAGAAATGCTACTAACCTATTGGAAGTCAGGAAGTATAAAAGAGGCTAAGGGCCTAATACACCCCCAATGGCAAGCCCTGGTGACCTTCATCTGTAACCAGAACCCAACTCTGAATAATTTCAATATCTCCCAATAATACAAACAAACTATAAATAAATCCCTGGATGAATCTATGGTGAAGTACTTAGGATTCAATCACTACCCCATACATTACTTCTAAGGAGCCAAGCCTTCAAAATGTGAGCCTGTGCAGGGGACACTTCACATGCAAACTGTAACAATGCCCTTCATGTGAGCTTGTAAGGGGACACTTCACACCCAAATCATAATAATATTCTTCACATGTGATCATGTATAAAGGAAAATTCACACTCAAAACACAGCAATAGCCTTCACATGTGAACTTGTATGGGGGTCACTTCACACAGAAATCCAGTCAAAGAAGAAACATGACTTGATTCCTTTTAAAAAGCTGTCTATAATAGCCAAACTATAAAAGCAGAAGAGAACGGTGTTTGTAGACCATAAGTGGAGAATTGCTAATCAATGAACCTCAAGCTTTGGTTATTCAGGAAGTTCAGTTCTAATATCTGCTATATAAACCATAAGGACATTCTGGTCAATGATGGGTCACATATGCAATGGTGATTTCATAGGGTAGAATGGCACATTTCCAATCACCATCTAATGTGGTTAGATGTCTAGGCACACAAAGATAATTGTGGTTCAGTTGCTTACAGTATTCAGTACAGTCTATGCCGCACAAGTTTTTAGGTTAGGAGCAAAAAGTTTTCCATATTGCCTAGGTATGTAGAATCTCCATCATGTTGGTTTGTGTACGTTCTCTATGCCATGTTGACCTAATGGTCTTGTCACCGAACAACATATTCTTCAGAATGTATGCTATGGTAAATAATATTGGATTATTCACTTATTCTGTTTGTATTTTTCAGAAGGCAGTGAAAGAACTCTGGTTATTCCAACCTCACTGATAAATCGCAGGCCAAAGGCTGATGTCTCAGCAAGAGATGAATCACCCCAGGCCTAATGTGTAGGCTCCAAGTGAAACACTTGAGACAGTGGTGGGGCAAGAAAGAGACACATAACCACAGCCAATCAGTCATCTCAGGTTAAGTCAGTGAGGCAGACATCAACAACTTCCAACACAACTTAAAATAAAAGTACAGAGACTCTTAATGTCACAACAACAACAATGAAACAGACTTAAAACTCACTGTGGCAGTTTGAATAATGTACCCCAAAAGAAGTAAAGGTTTATTATAATTGTGAATTGTCTTCAGCCTTCTGGCTGGAGGAAATGTCTCTTTGGCCTAGCTTCCTGAGGACTAGTCCTTTCTAATTTGGATGTAAAATACTAAGGATAGATATGCAAAAGAAGAGCCAGAACCCTGGTCTGGAGTTCTGCATTTTATGAAACACAGTGTGTTACAGTTGCTTGCTTGCTTCTGGAGGTGCTGTTTCTCTCTCTCTGCTTGCTCCTGTAAAAGGGGGCCAGCCTTTTCCTTAACTTCCCCTGGGCCTGTTCCTTCAATAAATTTTTTCCTCCCCAAAATTGTGCCTGGTTTGAGGATTCATCTCAGCAGTGTGTGGCTGACTATGACCCTCACCCTCCATGACTCAGGGAACTGAGCAGAAGAGGGGTCAGAAAGATTGTAAGAGCCATGGTGGGAGAGATTACCCAGAGACATTTCCCCCCTCAGCTACAATTCATAAAGGGGGGGGGCAATCTTGTTGCCTCTTGTGTTATCCATAACCCCTTGCCACATGGTTGGTCCAGTATGCCCACCGAGGAGGATACCCAGGGGGTTGTGGATAGGGGGGAGAGAAATGGGAATATAAGCACAATCAATGTATCTAATTTGGGGCAATAAAGATAAAATTTTTAAAAATCTGTTAAGAGGTTGATTTACTACTGAATTTTTTTTTACTATAACAAGAATACATGTAGATAATAGTAAATAATCCCAACAGGCAGATAAAAAGATATTTATGAACCTAATATTATTCCCTATGATGAGGTGACAGGTTATGAAACATGGAAAAGAAAAAAAAATTCAACAATAATAGCAGCCATAGTGTAAAAGTTTAAGGATTTGAAAGAAAACTAGAAATGTAGACTGAATTAAGAACTAAAGAACTAAGGAAGATATAAAGAGATGCTTTTAGTAAAATATGTTCTCAAAGAACAAAGACAAGAAAATTGAAGGAATAAAAGTGAGAGTGAAATTGCACTGTTTTTAATTATAGATAATACATATATTTTTTACTTAGGAGCTCTAACATGGTTAACTTCAAAAGAAATTAAAGATAATTTAGTTAAAAGGCCAGTTTCAAAATGCATAGAGGGTTTAGTAACATTCCAATTTTATAATAATGATATCCTTTATTTAGCTCTTACTAAATGCTAGGAGTCTGTAAAGGGCTTTATTTGTTTTAGCTCACAGTAACTATGAGATAGATATTTTTAATTTTACTTTGCAGATGAGAAAATTGAAGAATAGAGAAAATGATTGACCTGTCCAAGTAACCATGCTGGTAAATAAGAGAAAATGCATAAATGTTTCTTCTCTCCTAAAAACAAGATTGAGTAGAATGTGAAACTAGAAAGGGGATTGTAGACTGGAGAAAGATCTCTAGAGAGTAAGGAGAAAAGAGAGGATAATAAAATACAGGTGACATGAAAGCAGAAGCGAAGAAGACAATGTAAGAGGAGGAAGGGAACCAGCCAGAGAGGAGCCTGTGGACACAGAGGAGAGCACTGGGGTGGGAAAGAGAAGGGGACTGCAGTGTGAACATTTCTGAGTAGACGCCAATGAGCACCACTCAGGGCACCGCTGACAGACTAAAGCCCATTTCCACCAAATTTCACCAGGGCAAACCAATGAGTATGTTGAGCTTCCTTACAGAGCTTGGGTCTGTGGAGACCTCAAAGCAACCAGAGCATGGAAAGGTCTCATCCCAGCATGGAGGATGGCCTTCCTATAGCTGGTAGGTGAAGCTCTCCATCCCTGGGTCTCCACCTTGTATATGATCTATCTCTCCTTCATGAATTGTTGCATACAGCTGTCAGAGGAGGCACCTGAGGTCTCAGGGAGAGTCTGGTGACCTTCCACAGCACCATTCCCTGTATGGTAGATCGTCAGTAGCTCCCAGCTCTAGCATCTTTCTTGAGTGGTCACTGCTGCTTCTGATAAATATGTCAGTAGTTGTTTCTCTATGAGGACAGCATCACACAACAAGAATAGATCACAACAAAGTTTAATGTCACCTAGGTGTGCCAATGATGTAGTAAAACCAAATACTTTTTATGCTAACTTTAATAAAAGAAAAAGTATACAAGAAGAAAAAAATAGCTAGACTGAAATACACTAGGCAACTGACACATATAAACATGTCATGAGGCTTCTTTGGAAAGCTGGTGTCACAGTCAGCCACACGCCGCTGGGATGAATCTCCAAACCAGGCACAATTTATGGGAAGAAATGATTTATTCAAGCTACAGATCCAGGGGAAGCCCCATAAAAGTGAAAGAGGCTGGTCCTCTTTCACAGGTCTGAGCAGAGAGAAAAACCCATCACCTATACCACACACACACAGAACAGGGAACAGGCAGGAGGGGCCAAGGAGAGAATTTTTTCTCCTTTATATAGACTTAGGATGGGGTCTTGCAACCCTATCCCAGACTTAATGGCTTCCTGAGTCTCTAAATTTCCTTCCTTCACTGTCCACACAGGAAAGAATGCTTACTTCTAGCTTCTTTGAGCTCCTTTACATCCTGCCCCCACTGATAGGCTGCCTTCCTGTGAACATCCTCAGAGACCCTCCCAAGATTACTTGAAAGGTCAAGTTGACAACAAAATTTAAACATCATAGCTGGTATTAATCACAGTGTGTGGGGATGAAGAAGAAAGACAGGGGCAGAGGTTGGTCATGAAATGAGAGAAGACCCCAGACAAGTGCTCAGAGGCTCATGATATTACATCATCATCTCCACCTGCGAGGTCTGCAGAGCAGAATGGTCCAGTGTGCATCAAGTGTCTGGTGTGTTGTGGTTGGTGTGGGAAAGTAGAATAAAGTCCATTGATTAAAAGCCTTACTCCATAGATTTGTGAGGGATGTGATGCAAGGACAGGGGTTAAGGACACGTATTTTGCGTGCATCTGAGATTTGGACTCTAGACAGAGCAGGAAGAGAGAACTGGGCAACAGCAGACTGTTCAAAGCCGCCACCACAGTAACCAACAAATTGATTTGCTGCCAGAACCTGAGCGTCCTTCTGCTCTCAAAATCACTTAAGGGCACAGTGAAGAGTCTTATGTCAGTAACTTCCCATCTAGGATTTATTCTAAGTGGCTTTTACTTTCTCCATCTTGAATCAACTCAAAGAGCTGACCCTAAATCAAAGCATACTCCAGGAAGCTTCAGGGACCCAAATATTGTTTTTTTGTTCAGTCAAACTAGCAACTTGAAAGTGTACCTCTCACAGTACCATGAGTCATGGCAGAGAAGCTCCAGTTTTGTGAACAAACTGAATTCTTCATTAATCCCTTGCTAGTTTAACATCCATTGTTTTATCAGTTTGTACATACCTTTTCATTGGAAAACTGTGATACATATGTATTTGGGCTCTAACAAAGATCTTGATTTTTCCTGTTGTTGCAAATGATGCAGAAATTTCAATAAAACTTGTGAAATACACGTGTTTTGAAAAATCAGAATTTCTCAACTGTGGCAGGGTTTTCATTTTGCTTTGTGGATGGGGACTCATGAGCAGTGAAGAATGGACTCCTCAATCTGCTGTTTTTTTTTTCTTTCCATTTGCACCCTTAGAGCCATGGCAGTCAAGAAAGATTTCCAATCACCCTAGAAGAGTCCCTCTTCTCAGTTATGCAAGATGGCTGCTGAGTTCTGGAAATTTCCCACTTGAATAATACTGAGTGAGTTGTAAAATGGTGACAGTCAGTGATGGGCTACAGGAAATGGTCTTCCTGTAGGAGAAGAGCTGACAATTTCCTGCCCACCAAAAAATTCATTACAGCTTGGGGTTATTTTTGTTTTTTGTCATAAGGTCTCACTTTAAACACAGGCTAGCCCAAAACTCTCACTTCAGTTTTTCTAATGAGATATGTTCACATATTTAAATAATTAACAGTATTCAGTATTATAACAAAAACTTTAACATTATGTAGCCTAGTATCAATAAACAATACCACATTGCTTAGGTGTACAGGACAATATATGATCTAAGATTGTGCAAATGCATTCTTTGATACTTGCACAGTAAGAAAATCACCTAATAGTACATACATTAGAATGTATTCCATCATTAAGTGTCTGATGATTCAAGTTTACACGAACACAAAACCACTATCTCAGATAAGAGAGAGACTCTTGTCAAAGGAATTAGCAAAACACATTACACACTGGTAGGAAGTTCTACCAATAAAGAAAGGCCAAATTCCAAATATCGCATAGGAAATCACAAACATATTCATTGATAAGAAAAGCCTAAACTTAGTTAAAGTTTAGGTCGCTCTATAAAATTTGCAGTTGCTTAAATGAGAAAAAAAAGGAAAGAAAAGCAAAGAAAACCATATGTGGTTGTTTGATTGTAAAACATTCCCCATAAGCACATTTGTTCAGAAAAGCTGTGGTTGCTTTAGCAGGGGGAGGCTTGCTGGAGGAAGTGTATCTGTGAGGGCTGACCTTGGGTTTCATAAAGCAGCCCTGTTTGCTGTGCTGTCTTTCTCTACTCCTCTGTTGGTGATGATGTGAGGCTGGTTTCCTGTTTCCGACATGCCCTTCCTGTCATGGTGATGGACCCTGTCCTCAGAAACTGTAAGCCATTACTCCCTTCCCTAAGCAGCTTCTGGTCATTTGTTTACTGAATAAAGACAATTTAAAGCAAATGATATTCTCTAGTGAAATGATAATTAAAATATTAATGTAGTTTCATGTTTCAGTATCATATACACTATTTTATGGATCCAGACTGCATATGTTCACTAGAAAGCTAGATATTAATTATGTTTCTAGTATTACATATGAAGCTTTTGCCTATTTGCTACACAATCCTTGAATTAACAACAAACCTCATTCACTCTCGATCTGCTTTGAGCCTATAGATCTTACTCTCTTCTATGCTTGGATTCAATACTTATCATAAAATGAATTAATAAAACAGATATATAATTTGACCAGTATGCAAGGCACATAAAGGTAAGCAAGAATGTTGAGGATTGATATATTGAATAGTTCTGGGTCCAGTGACTGGACAGGAGGTAAAGAGAACGGCATGTGGCTAAGGGATAAAAATGAAATAGCAATATGGCCCCAGCAGGAAACCAGCTTTAGGTTGCTATATGAGGCACTCTACAGCCCAAATTACAGAGCAAAAATAGTCCCACCTTGATAAAAGGCAGACTACATTTGAGATTCTCTGTCAGTCATGAGCTAATTTAGGGAGAATGTAAATGTCTTCTGAGACTTTACTTGGCTGAGTACGTTTAACTGGACCCAGAACTATTGTTTATTATCAGCCACTGTACAGTGTATCCACCCAGGAGTTTAGAGGATCTAGACCATTCACCACCAATGCCCACCAGAGAGCACACATTTGATATATTCAGATGCAGAATTCTATTTTAAACATCAATGAATCAGGGAGAATGAAAAGACCACACACAACCTTCAAGTATCTCTATTTTTATATAATTTAACTACCTGAAAACAAATCTTTCCTGCTAAAATAATTAAAATATTGATATAGTCTTATATATCAGGATTGGAAAAACTTTTAATGGATCTTGACTTTGAATATGTTTTTGGAAAGTAAAATATTGCATTTTTAGCATTATACACGAAAGCTTTTAAAGTTTTTGTCACTTTGCTACACACAGAGTTCTTGATTTTATAGCATTTTCAGGCAAACATCTAGACATAATCAATGCTGCTGTTTACTGCTCACTAAGTGAAGATCACCTGCTTTAAAATACTTTCATTTTGAAATTTTATAACACCAAGAATCTTCCATTTTTTTAAAATTGAAAAACATAAATTCTCCCAAGTGAATAAATATTTCATAGAGCTTATGCATTCATTTACACAAACAGACGTTCACTGGTGTGCTCTACAAATTTGTCACTGTTATGCAATTTTGAGGAACAAATGCAGAAAGCAGTTAAATTTGGGAGTTTCATAGAACTTTCATTCTAGTTGAAAGTGGGAATAAACTAACGGATACTAGTTCGGGAGGTAATAAGAGCCATGGGGAGAACAGAGCAGGGGGTTAGATTCTGGAGGGGAAAGGCATGGGTGAGGAGATTTTACACCACTTGGCTGAGGAGTGCCTGTATGCTAAGTTACCCAATAAGCAATGCTCTCAGGCATCAGCCAGCAAGCACTAAGTGCTGAAAACACACATCATGCTGACATCTGTTTTCCAACCAGTCTTACAGGAAACATGATGGCACAGTACAATAGTTGCCGGTCACTGCCTGTCACCAATGACAAAATGGCTCTGAACTGTACCCAAGAAGTGAAACATCAATGGATCTTTGTTATTTGAAAAACGGAGATCCACACCAGTAATCAATAAGGAATTAGCTTCTTAGATGTATAATGTATTCTGTAATAAAACAAATCCCCTTTTTTTCATGACACATCTTTGATATAATTCTGCTATTGTCGTTATTACTTTGTGGTTCTTGATTGAACCCCAATACCCTGGGCAAGTGCTATAGTACTGAGATATACCCAGCTCTCCTGTTTTGTTAAAATTTAATGTTTATAAAATTTAATTTTCTCCAAGAGACAGAAAATCATAAAAGGGTTATTGATTCTAACAAGCTTCATTTCGGTGGTCATAATGGATTTGACCTTTGTAAACAGAAAACATAACTTCATTTTATGATTTTCAGGGGTATGAAGGATGAAATCGAATGAATCTAGTCATAGCATCTCATAAAATCAAAAACTAGTGAGTTAAGTATAAATTTTGCACAGAGAAATTAGTGCCATTGCTATTAAGTACATAGGGATGAAATTTGTTTATAATTGTTGTACTTTTTCATCTATTACTTTATATGTAGCTGTACCTCTTAGAACATCCTGACAAAGAAAGAGATCTTAGCACTGATTTACACACTACTTCATTGTGGAGAGATTTCTTCTTTGTAAAAGAGCTTTACTTCTTAAACAGCACTAGCTATTCATGTAAAAATGAGAATGAATTTTGCTTCACTAATTGTATCATACCTGCTAAAGTCATTTTGTAAAACGTTGTATATGTAACTGGATATGACAAAACTAAAGGATTATGGGAAACAGCGATGGCTTGTCAAAACACATTATTTGGTTTTTTTAACATTGCTATTCAAATATTCTTAATCACTAATGAAGACTCAAGCCAACTTTCTAGCATATTTTCCATTGTTAAAATTTGGGACTCATTTTATTCTTAGTATTGTATTTCTGAGTGAAATAACTATACTTGAGGAAAAGTGGAAATATGTGATTTCTGATGATATCATTTTTGAGTGCATTACTTAGAGTATTTATTAGCAGGTGGCTTGATCAGGAAAGGCAACAAGAAGTCACCCTGTCCTTCAGAACTGACAGTACATCAATTTGCAGCTCTAGATACTATGTCTTTTGACATGTGAACCAGAAATTATATGCTGCTGAAATTGTTATGCTATATTTGGAAGAGCCCAGATTGTGTGAGCCAATGATGATATGTATTCAGCATGTATTTTAATCATATTTGTGTAATATAGGTTAAAGAGTCTGGTAGCATAAATGAATATCACAATCTACAGTATTATTTTAGGCTCGAGAAATACCTCACTAATACAAAAGTATTATAAATCAATGATTCCAGAGAAGAGACACATTCACTTTTATTGCTGCTCATGCCTGACATAATTGAACATTTTTAACTATTGGGGTTAATACTATTAAGACCTTTATCAAAAGAGAAATAGGAAACACTTTATTTAAAAGTTTGTGTACTTCCTTCATTATCTGTATGAGCTATTAAATTCCATTTCACGTTTATATATTTAAGCCATATATATATATATATATATATATATATATATATATATATATATATATATATATATCTTCAGATGAAAATCTTAAGCCAGAGATCACCAAAGATTCTATTCTACCTATGAGACCTATGAGTCTCCCCTACAAATACAAATTTTAGTACCATTTGTTTAACACTAGATACAAGCATGTATGATATACATTTACCAGCCTAAAATTACTCTTGAAAACAGTAACAGATGATTCATTTATTACTAATTGTTAGATAGACCTTCTCCATTTTCCCAAACTGAGCCTAGGGCCCACCATATGCTAGAAAAAGGCTCCAACACTGAACTACTTCTACAGCCAACTAATGAGATTTCTTAGAAAGAGTTTAAAGAAGGCGGTATAATAATCAGAGAATCTAACACTTTTTGATTAATTTTTCCTCCAAATACTGAAAATGGGCTCTGTCATCTCACTTTCAAAGCTATGCCTTTTGGATATTTATAAGCAGAGTCTATATGAAGGGTAGAAGTATGTCTATGGGTTTTATCAAATTACACAGGGTTTTTTTTCTGAATCTACACAAGATTTGTCCAAGTGCCCAACACACCTTTGAGAGATATATTTTAATTTTTCTGGGACTAAATACCTAAGTTCACTTGCACAAAGGTATTCAATAATATATTTTATTAATAAGTTCACCATTATTATCTGCCTCTGGAATGCTTAGCATCAAGAATGAGAGTCATGGAGGAATGACCATGGCCACAGGATATTGTTCCATAGGATCATGCATCTGGTATCTGAGAGTTTTGTATTCTTCCATGTTTCTCAGCAAGGGATGCTAAGCTTGAAGAGTATTTGAAACTGTAAGTATGGCGATTGACAAACTTTTAGGAGTGAAAGTAACACAAAATAATTAATCAGAAGCAGGACCAAAGATTATACAAACCATAAATTCATTACTTTGATCATAATTTCCAATAGTCTACTTGTACAAAAAATTTACACTAACAGGACATTGGAGAGAAAAGAGAAATGAAACTGGAGAGTATATACTTACCTGTGGAGTAAGTTTCTCTTACTACAAAGACTTGGACCCATCATCATCTCTTTCACTCTCGGTTTTGAACCTAGATATAAATTGGAATGGCTTAGCTTTAAAAACAGTTTAAGAATAGAAATCATATACTTTAGGAGCTTCTGTTGTTATAGCTAAAGGCTAGTGTAAACCAGACAGGGAGCATATCCAGGGGAAGTCATCTATGTATTCCTTTTTAAGAGTTTTGTAACCTCCCTTCAAGCTCTCTGAGGCTTTTCTCTCCTTGACACACACTATGCTGCTCTGACATTGGTCTCTGATTCTTCCCGCTCTGTGATCAGTAAGTAAAAGGTGAAACAAGACTTTTGTCATTTATCCACTCCAATGATGACCTTATAGGCGAATGAACACCCTATTTTAAATAAGGATTTCACTTTTAATTCTGATGCGGTGCTTGACTCTGGTGAACTGGACAGGGCCATGCATATTGACTTCAAGAATATTTGCGCTTTATGCTCTTACAAAGGCCCAAGCTAAAAGCACTTCTGACATTCAAGACCCAAATTAAAAGCAAACAAAACATCACCATTTGTTACTTTCCTGAGAATAGCATTTCTCAAAATGTGCTGGTGAGATTGTAAGTGTCTGAATCACTCAGATGCATGCTAAAAGCACATATTCCTTTGGTTTAACTCCTTCTTCACAAACTTCAAATGAGCAGAGTTTCTGCAGGTGATCTCTGGACATCTGGACCAAGGTCACTCAGGAAATGAGACATTTTTGTGAGCATTCCAAGATGTCCTGGGCAGTAGCCCAGGCCTTACCCCCTCAAAGAAACACACTCCAAAAGGCTCATTGAAGGAAAGCAAGAGTATTTGTCCAAAATAATGAGCTATTGGATTCATCTTATTTATGAAAAGTTCAACTCACCCACCTAAAGTTTCTCTGACAACTGTTTCCTCTGACTACATAGAAGAATAGAGTCAGGCACGGGTCCACCTACTTCTAAGGTGGTATACATGCCCTATGTCAAAAGTAATAATGGGGTTGCTGATATGACTCACTGGATGAGCCTCATGACCCATGTTCAATCCGCATACCCACATAATGTATAATACATAACATGAAACTGCCTCAAAGAGAAAAGAGGATAAAGTGTAGGATGAGGACCTACACTTTAGAGTGTCCTTTAACCTCCACACACACACACACACACACACACCATGTGGCACATGTGTTCCCACAGTTGCCTTCATGAAAAAATACATCATTCATACACACACACACACAATGAAGAAAGTAGACAAACTTTTAAATAAAGTGTTTTATATTTCTCTTGATTTTTTGATAATTTTCTTTGTATTATTCTGGGGAGCAAGATCTCATTTATAAAATTCAGATTACATGAAGTTTTCTGTAGGTGCTTAATATCACAGGCAAAGACCCTGAACGTCTATTCCATTCTGTATTGCTTCTTATCTTAGTGCATTGCTGCTGCGTGGGTCCCCTCGCACATGGGACAATATACAACATTCTGCCAGTACAGGTCTCATTGATCACTACCACTCAAAGCCCTGCTTATCAACTTCATATTTGTCTCTAGTAAGAAAAGGTCTCTGTAAACTCTAGCAGTCCTAAGCTATTTGGGAACAAAATCTTCGTGCATTCTCTTGAGGGAGTTCAAAAGGTTGCTGTGCACCTAAGGAATTCTCAGCCTATGGGCTGTAAGGGCAGAAATGTGCCTGAGCATAGCCAAACCAAGACTTAGTCAAGCACAGGAACCATGGTAATGAAACATGGAGATTTTGTAGGTACATGAATTATTAATATGTAATTTTAATATATTTATTCACATATTCATTATTTGTTAAACTGTTTGGAAAATATTGGTGCAGATTGCTGAATATATTTAACATAAAAAGGCCAGTCTCTTTCTGAGGTAGAGTTTCTATTCTGAAAGAGTTTTGAATTTCTTCCAGAACATACCTAACCCCTGCCACCTGCATTCCACTTGGCGGTCCCCATTGACAGTTTTATTCCATGGATTCTGTACTTTAAAATTGTGTGAATCTACATCTTCCTAAGAAAGTGAAAATTCCAACCACAAACAGATTTTGCAACTAATTGATTGTGCATGTCAAAAGGAACTTTTTCAGGGTAATCTTTTTTCAAGAAAAATTTTAAAATGTTATTATATTTTAAACTACTATTTGACCATGATGCTCACATGATTGATTTGATATTCTGAAATTTTCTTAATAAAAAGAAAAACAAGATGCTTAGAATGATATATAATCATGTTTTAAAGTTATATAATTAGCGGTTTGTGAAGTTCTATCATTTTTGTAACAAAACATTTCATAACGTTAAAAAGATACAAAGGCATCAATCATCAATGCACAAACTTATCATGATACCCATATTAATGTCAGAAAACAAGGCTTAGATACTACTAGAATGACTTCTACCTTTCCAAAGATAATACTAGGAATTCTACTAGTCAGTTCAAAGATAATCTGTTAAACTTAAACCAGTAGGATAGACCTTCCATTCACAGCCTACTAGCTGTGTTTCAGAAGCAAGATCACTATGGAAGGTCTTTATATTGTTTGGGCCTTGGCTGGATACCATCAAGAGTTTGGGAACTGGACTGGGTGGTTGCAGAGTTGCTCTTACAGAAGAAGATGCCAATGGGGACAGACAGGGATAGTGACTCAGCACTTCTTTGTTCATGAGAGCAATCCAAGAAATAAAAGGATCTATAGCAAGAAAAGCACCTCCAAATGCATGCTAACACATAATCTGTATGAGTAGTTCACTGATATATCTCCTGGGAAAAGAATTTTCTGAGTAATAAATGCATCATTCTTTTACTTGGTTCCATGTTACTTACACTACTAAGCACAAAAATGGAATGAACACTTTGTTCCAGAATACTTTATAGGGAATTATGGTGGTTCTGTTTCTCAGTTGAGCCCCAATATTTTAGTTTTAATAAGGTCTTGATGTATGGAAGTTGAAACATGTGTGTGTTTATTTCATTTACTGAGTGGAAATTATCGCTCAATTCTCTCCACATTAATGTAAAAATATGATATGATCTTCATAAAATAGAAGGAATATCATCGTTATGTCAGCAATCTTCCCAACTACTGTTGATAGGGCTGAACTGCTTGAATCTCAGCTGAGGAGAGGCTTCCAGCTGTCTCTGGAGTGAGGGAATCCTTTTCCTTCTCCTGTCCTTTAACTTTCTCTTCTTTTTGTCTTGCCTATGCACTACGAGTAAGCAAGAATTAATAACATAGCCCATAGAACTCTAAGATTTGTGAAAGATTTTTGTTTTCTGATTTTGACCATGTGTGATCATATTGTCTATGATGAAGATATTGAGAATGGTTTCACTCTGTCATGCTCAGTAGCTGGAGAGATTCTGCTAAACTTTTAGGGACCTCATTTCAGGCAAAACCAGGAAAGAATTCCAGGAAACACCAACATGTATTAAAGTTGGAGATTTTGAAAACTGAAGGAAAGGAGAAGACAGAGAGGAGAGGAGATGAGGGCAGGGGAAAGAAAACAAAATATTGTGTTTTAAAATCTATCTATCTATCTATCTAATTATCCATATACATATATGAGTTTGTGTGATAACAAATTATTAGTAATAAATATATAAATTAATTTATTTTAATAAGCTTCAAGAAGAAAAGGAAGGGACTCAGAAAGGGAAAGAAAGCTCACTGAAAGCAGGGGTATCTACTTCTCTGAGTCACCCAAGGAAACAATAAGACTTTCTCAGGTGTGTGTGTATAGACTTTGTTTTTAAAAATTTTTTTCTAAACTATTTTTCTTATTTATTTCCATGCAGAGAAAGATAGAAAGAGAAAGACAGGAAAATGGGTACATCAGGGCCTCTAGCCACCAGAAATAAACTACAGATACATCTACCACTTTGTGCATCTGTCTTGATGTGAGCACTGGAGAATCAAACTCAGGTCATCAGGATTTGCAGACAAGTGCCTTAACCACTGCACAATCTCTCCAGCCCTGTATGGACTTCTTGAGAGCGCTGCACTTGAGTGTCTGCATTAGCCTTACATACCATGTTAGTGGCTTTCAAGTTACTCCCCAAAAGTTCATTAGTCGTTTTGTTCCTTTTTTGTCTCCCTCTTTTTTATACATAATTGAGATAATGATTAGCTTCAAAGGTGTCTTGGATGGAGTTACAATTTGAAAAGGTAAAACTGAAAGGCACATGGTTTTGGAGTGGGTTCTGGGGATCAATCTCTTGCTTGCATGACAATCTCTTTCCAAACTGAGCTATCTTCCCACTTCTATATGAGCATCTCCCACAAAGAGAAGATCCAGGTGCTGCTCAGCAGTGAGGACTCTGAGAGCTACAAGTACACAGTTGCTCTATTCCATAGGTCGGTAGCGGGAATCTATAAGAAGGCAAGTTCAAGATGATGGTGTGGGTCTTCACAGGCCACATATTTGTTGGGAAGGAGTTGTTATGATCTATGCAGAACCCTTTGATCTGATGACATGATTGACAGAGTGCATTCTCCTGCTCTGAACTATCCTGGATAACGTTTCAGAGAAAAGCCTAATACCTTCTGCTGAAAGGCAACATAAAGAATGTATGTCTGGGTGTGTTCAGACCTGAGCAGATTTCAAGCACAGAATAGAATATTGTGAATAGAAAGAGATTCTTCTTTTCTTTCTCAACTCTAACATTCCTGTTGACTTTTTCCTAAGCTCATGCCCTGGAAAATGATGGTTGAGAACTCGTCACAATTTTTTTATATAACCACAGTGTCCCTTTTTGTGCTATGAGAAATGGCTTACCTCAAAGAACAATCCTTCTGCATTACCCAGTGTATACCTTTTGCCAAGCTTCTGTAGGGCTTCTATGTGTCTCCTTGTTCCCCTGTGACTAGAGTAAACTTGGAACTTTTCCACATTGCAAGAGACAGATAGATCCTCCCACTTCCCACTTCCTTGGAAATTAGCTAGACACAAAGATAAACACTTTTAAATTACTTATTTATTTATTTATTGTTTTTTGTTGAGAGAGAGAGAGAGAGAGAGAGAGAGAGAGAGAGAGAGAGAGAGAGAGAGAGATAAAGACAGAGAGGGAAAGAGAAAGTATAGGCCTGCCAATAACCTTCTGCATCTGTAAATGAACTCCAGACTCAGGTGCCACTTTGTACCTCAGGCTTTATGTGGTTGCTTGGGAATTGAGTCAGGGCCAGCTGGCTTTGCAGGCAAGATCCTTTGACTGCTGTGCTAACTTCCAAGCCCAATACTTTTATTTCAGGTAAGAATTTCCTAATTTTGGAATAAAACATCCCAAGCATTGTCTCCATACTGTAGACTGTTGATCTCTTCCTTCTGAAGCACTGTTTTCAGGTCTATCTCTCACAGTGTCCAGGATGAAAGCAACCTCCAACTTGCTTGGATTTTGTCTTTCACATCACCTTTGATTCTACTTTTCCTACTTTTCTTTCTCTTCTTTCTTGTCTTTAATTCTTACTGGGTACAAAATCCACAAACTTTTTCAGACTTTATTGAAAGTGAGGGTTGAATCACACTAGACACCTTGTCTTCATAAGCCAGCAAGATGAATGAGCACCAGATGGCATTTGACTGAAATGAGGAAGGAAACAATGGATTGCATACTAAAACATAATGCTTCTGAGCCAAATCACATTGCAAGGGCCACAGAGCATTCCATTATGAAAAAACAGTGAAATTTGGATCTTTTTGTTAGAGGAGCTTGGATTTGAGTTTCCTAAAAATAAACCCCCTCCAAATTATATATGTCTAAAATACTCAACTTAAATCCTATATATCGGGCTGGAGAGATGGCTCAGCGGTTAAGGAACCTCCAGTGCCTAAGGCCCCAGGTTCAATTCCCCACATAAGCCAGACCTACAAGGTGGTGAGCCTGGCTCTCTCTCTCTCTCTCTCTCTCTCTCTCTCTCTCTCTCTCTCTCTCTCTCTCTCTCCTCTCTGCTTGAAAATGAATAAATAAAATATTTTTTTAAAAATCCTATATATCTGTGAATGTGCATTGTGTATGTGTGCACACAGTATACATTTTAATTTGTCTGTGAAATACATAATTCTTTAGTCTATACCACTATATGAAAAATCCCAGTTGTATATAACCTCTTCATTAAATTAAAGGGGAATTTAATATTGGAAAATTTTTAAATGGTTTTTCAGATTTCATGATGTTTTTCTGACTGAGAATGATATTATTTTATATTCATTTAATCTGTAAAGGTAATCCATTGAAATGGTTGACTTCAAACAGTTCCTGGAATTCTTGGTTTCTATAAATATAGTTTTTCACAATGCTACAGCTTTATAGAGTTTTTACCTCCAAATGATTTACAGGTGGGGGAAACCTCCAAAGATTTTATTTGGATTGGAGTCAGAAAGACACAAACATTTCTATACCTTTCCTCAAATAAAGGCCTCCTGGGCTCCTCCTCACACAGGCACATTACTCTCAGTGATGGGGTTCATGGCTCCACACAGCATGCCTTCTTGAATCAACACCAGCTCTTCAATCCCAACACAGTTCTGAGTGTATTTTTGATGAATAAATTACCAAACTAATGAGACACATGAAGAGGTTAAGGATTGATCAAGTACTTAATCTTTTTAATGAAGGGCACAGCATGAAACACATTCCTCCAAATAGATACAATAAACAATCTTCTAGGACCTAATTAGAAAAAAGGATGAAGAAATGTGCAAAGTGTTAGCATTTATGAGCCAACAATAACTTAGCATTTTCTTCAGCAGTCGAAAGCTTTACATCTGTCACCATTTTTATGATTGAATGAGATGAGTCACAGAGTTTTATCTGGGAAAAGTAATGGCTTTTGGAAATTTTTTGTGTATTTGTATGATGTGCTGTGTTGAGTGTGTGGGTGTGAAGGAGACATAGGAGGGAGCTAGCTTCTCTTATGAAATTTCAGTTAGAAACTGAGGCCTCCTCACCCTGGCATGAATGGAACTCTTGGCAGGAATGGAACTTGTGTCTGATTGAGAATCATATACAACAGCTGCAGTGTCCCCTGCTACTCACAGACTAGCCTTCCTAGGTGGGTTGCTCTCTGGCTTCTGCCCTTCAAATCTACAAGCCAATTGGGTCTTCTACTTGCATACATTAATCTGATGAAAGAATCTGCTTTTAATCAACTATGAATGCCTGTTGATGCTGTTTCCAGCCTCTCTCTGCCTCTCCTCACTCTGGTCATAAGGATACACATCAGTCTGGCTTCCATTTCCTAGAAAATCTTAACTAACAACTTCCCAGGAGAAAAGGGAAAAACCCACCTATGGTGTTCTTTGATCAGCCCCTCCCCCACTGCTAAACATGATTTCTACCTTTAGATATTGAAATATGAGTGACCTAAGAACAAATAAAGTTTTGGCAGGAAGAAGAAAAGAAAATGTATTTAGTACAACATGAAGCAGAAGGTGTTTCTCTTGTTTCCTTAGTAAACATGTCTATTTGCCTTCTTTGAAATATCAAGAACTTCACTTCTGACTACCATTTAGGATCAGTGGAGGTTAAAAATGACTGTTATCATAAAACATGTTAAAAGCCTTGAAAATCAAAAATCAATTTAAAGGTTAGCTTCATTATTGACATTTGTAAAACATTTTTGGTTAAAAAAGCATTTGGTGTAGGTGGTGGGGGGATACTTAAGACATATCCTTTGTTTCCATAAAACAAAGAATCCATCTAAAGCCTACTGTCATTTTACTGCAAATGAATAGGGACTTGATTGATTTCATATTTCACAAAGAAACTGTGGATGTGGGGCTGTTGAGTGGGAAAACAGAAGGCTGGGTCAATGTCCGATGGATGTTAAGGACTTTAAGTATTTAGAAAAAAGATCCCTGTGTTTTCTTCAGAAACAGGATCTTGCCTCAGGCCTGGGGTGGGTATTCAAGAGCTTTAACAGAATCCTGTCTTGTTTTTGGGACCTCATGGGTCACTTTGGGCAATAAGAGACACTTTGAGGTCCAGAATGGTAATCAGCCCCCAGATGGTAGTTAGTGCAGTGCTGGAAGGCACTGCATAAGCTGCCAGGGGAAGCTGGTCAACAACAGCTGGAGCAAACAGAGACCACTGGCATGAAATACAGTCTGCTGCCATGAGTAGGCTGACCATACTTCCTACTGGGAGAGAACAGCAAACCAAGAAAGGAGCACTTGTGCAATGGAGGAGCCAAAGCCTGGGGGGGGGATCAACAGCTTTTAAATTCGGCCAAATATTCCACTTAGTGAGGGGGAGCCCTTAACTGGAACTGGGGACTTAGGACAATATGCACTGTGAGCCAGACTCTGGGGCCCCCAAGGAGAGGTGCACTATGAGAGATTGACTGAGAGGCTACTAAAAATAGAATCTAGCTAATTCAGACTTGTCTATCTCAGTTAGCCTATACTGATCTCACTCTCTGATGGAGATTCTGTTTCTATCTTTCAGAATGCAGCAAGAGAGCTGTGGCTCATCCAACCCTACCAACGAACTGCAGGCCAAAAGCTGACATCCTGGCAAGAGATGAACCACCCCAGACATATCATGGAGGATCCATATGGAACCCTGCAATGAATGATGAGATGAGCAAATGACCCACAGTCAACACAAGATAAGCCAGTGAGACAGACACCAATGATTTTTGACACAACCTAAAACAGAAATACAGAGACCCCTAAGTTTTCAACAATATAGCAGCCTTGATAGTCACCCACCAGGACTCAGGGAACTGAGCGGAAGAGGGGGTGGAATTGTGAGAGCCTTGGTGGGGGAGATTATCCAGAGACATGGCCCCCCTCAGTAACAACATACTAGGGCCTGCGGAACCGAGCTGACTCCTAGGCTATCCACGGTCCCCTGCCCCAAGGACTGATCCAGAGGCTCATGGAGGAGGATATCCAGCTGATTGGGGATGGGCAAGAGGGGCATTGGGGAACTGAGGATAACAACTCATTGTTTGCCCATTCAATATTGTAACTTATTATGGACAATAAAAAAGGTCCCTGCCTTCTCCAGTGATAGCTCTGGCTTCTCTGGAGTCTCCTAATCTGAGCAGCAGGGCACACCTGGCACCAGCTAGCTCAGTAGGCCATGAGGCAAGGATTTAGGTATGAATGATTTGTTAAGGAAGTTCCCCAGTTGAAGGCTGGAGAAGTGGCAGCCAAACAATTGCTTGATTTCACTGGAATGCCAGACTCTGGGGGTCCTCAGGGTGCCAAAGAGATCACTCTCACAGCCCTCAGTACTCTGCCAGCGCTGGGCTCAGGCTGGGCAGCCAATTATGTCAGCCACACTTCAGGTCTCTTCAAGGTAGAAGCTGAGGTACCAGTTCTGAGACTGACAGGTGCAAACAGATGGCCAGAAAGGGCACTGATGCTTGGAGAGTCCAAGGACTCCTAGGGCATTCCAAGGGCACTGCTGGAGTCTGTGACAGCCCCACCTGGCACAAACACAAAGGTCAAAGTTACCACAGACTGATTTCTGCAAGACCCAGCATGGGTCTATCATTTCTTGGTCCTTATCTATGACTCCTCTGTGTCTGTTCATTAGTGACTGCTTCTCAGAGCTAAAACTCTCTTTCCTAGCCAGGTTTGTGTTAAGGTGGGATTTCTCTGTAACCACAACAGCACACTGAACACAGCCAATCAAATATTAAAGCAATTAGGTTATAAGTCAGAAAAGAAAGATTGGCTTTCTCCCCCTTGCTTTTAAAGGTCCTTAGCGCTCAGCTGGTCCCTGTCCTAAATACCTGGCTCCTCCTTTTACCTGGAATATTTAACAAACCTTATTTAAGGGACTATGGATATATTTTGAAAGGTTATTATAATTCTCTTTGTGAAAGAGACCAGAAATAGAATTCTGTCAGGCTAAAACTCAAAGTGATATACCCACCTGGGAAACAGCATTCTCCTAGTCCAGGTGAAGGATAGGAAATAGACCCAAAATTCCCATATCACAGTCTCAGTTAAGTAGTGGGATTCTCAATTTTCCTGCTTTCTAAACAGGACCAGGGAAAAGGAATAGTTTTATACATACCCAAATCAATATCCATGTGAAAGTCTTTCCATACCATGTTTCAGTTTCTACCCGAGAATACACACATTGCTGCTTACTTTTTGAAATCAGAACTATTTTTTTCTTCCCATCCATCTGTTATTGTAAGTTACTTTATAAGTGCCTTAGAGTGTTTCAATATTTTTTCATGTTGTATAGTTACTATTTGACATAATTAGGATCTTACTGGTGGCGTGTCACTCCAAATTCACAAACATTCTAATGTTACATCATTGTGTTATGAAAAAGCTTTATTTTACAATTGTTCCTATTTATATTTACTGTCTTTTTGAACTTCAGGATCTTTGATGTGTTGTGTGTCCTTCCAGGATAGTCTGAAAATAACATTCTCTGTCTGGAGAACGTTCCTCATGAGT
>PVHP010025468.1:0-25521 GCA_004024765.1 Zapus hudsonius | reverse complement strand
AGCCCAGGCTGACCTGGAATTCACTATGGAGTCTCAGGATGGCCTTGAACTCATGGCAGTCCTCATACCTCTGCCTCCCGAGTGCTGGGATTAAAGGCGTGGTGGCTCTTCTGATTTTTTTAAAAAAATTTTATTTATTTGAGAGAGAGAGAGAGAGAGAGAGAGAGAGAGAGAGAGAGAGAGAGAGAGAGAGAGAGAGCTGGGTGTGGTGGTGCACACCTTTAATCCCAGCATTTGGGAGGCAGAGGTAGGAGGATCCCTGTGAGTTCAAGGCCACTCTGAGACTACATAGTGAATTCCAGGTCTGCCTGGGCTAGAGTGAGCCCCTACTTTGAAAAACAAAACAATACAGAGAGAGGAGAAAGAGAGAGAAAGAGGAAAGAGGCAGATATAATGGGTATAGCAGGGCCTCTAGCCATTGCTAACTTAACTCCAAACGTATGTGAATCTGTTTTTTTTTTTGTGGGCACTGGGGAATTGAACCAGGGTCCTCGGGCTTTGCATGTAAGCACCTTAATTGCTGAGCCATTTCTCCAGCTCCGTCGTGTGTGTGTGTGTGTGTGTGTGTGTGTGTGTGTGTGTGTGTGTTTAAATTTTTATTTAAGTTTTCTGATTCTTAGTGCAGTGATTTCCTGAGAAGTCTACGCTATTATTTCAAGGTATTTTAATACAGCAACTCTCCTCTGTAAACTCAGATTAATAGCCGTTGTGTTTATTTGTAATTTTGCATCTATATTGGGTATTAGGCCTGTGGGGTGAACTAGAAGAATATATCTTTGTAACAATACACTGTACAGTTTGTTGCGAGTCTAATTATTGTGCACACCGCCCCCAAATTGTTCTCATTTAAAAGTTACAGTCCCAATTGGGTGTGGTAGCGCAGGCCTTTAATCTTAGCAATCAGGAGGCTGAAGTAGAAGGAGTGCTGTGTGTTCGGGCTAGCCTGGGCTACAGAGTGAGTTCTAGCTGTCCTGGACTAGAGTGTGACCATGCTGTCAAACAATGACAGGAACAAGCAGAAAAAAGTTCCAATTCTCAGGGAGATGAAGCGATACTACTCATATGCAGGAAGAAATCCAGGCTTTCTGAGTTCCTGGGGAGGATTTAGACCAATAAGTAGACATTACAAGTATAGAACTTGGTTTCATACAAGAAGCCTCTTTTTTTTTTTTTCTTTTTGCTAGTGCTAGTATAATAGATTACCATATGAGTAGTGAGCTGTTGAGGGGCTCACGGCCCCCTGGCCCCCTGTGGTTAGCCCAAGTCTCACCGGCCAGCAGGAGAAAGGGCTCCATCAGGGAGGGGAGAGGTGAGGCAGACGGTTGGACAGACACATGCGACCGGGAGAAATGTCAGGCAAATCTCACTTTACTTGAGCACCCAAAGCCCTTTTATAACCTAAGGCTGCATTGTCCCGCCTATTCCTTTTAAGCAATAGGATTTAAACTTTTTGGCGGGAGCCAATCAGCAAAGTACAGCAGAGCAAAGTACACCTCCCTAGGGTGCATTGTTTTACAGGCAATCAGCAGGGTAGTTGGTTACATCACCAGTAAAGTGAAATCTAACAAGCAGGAACAAAGCTTACCAGCTACACAGAACTCAGAAAGCGTATTCTAAAATTTAGCTTAAGGTTGCTCAGTCAGGCTGTGACCCAACAGTGAGCTCTCTGTCAAGGAAGGAATCTAAGTAGAAGCCGGCATCCTAGTTATTGTAGATCAGAAGTGTTAGAGATACAGACTGGCTTTTAGAATTGTCAACCCGGTGGAACTATGTAAAATCATGTGGGGCTGGAGAAATGGCTCAGCGGTTAAGGCACTTGCCTCCAGTGCCTAAGGTCCTGGGTTCAATTCCCCAGGACCCACATAAGCCAGACCCACATGGTGGTGGCCCTGTGTTTCTCTCTCTCTCTCTCTGCTAGAAAATGAATAAATAAAATATTTAAAAAACTAGGAAGGCCAT
Source organism: Zapus hudsonius (assembly GCA_004024765.1). Classification (NCBI taxonomy): domain Eukaryota; kingdom Metazoa; phylum Chordata; class Mammalia; order Rodentia; family Dipodidae; genus Zapus; species Zapus hudsonius. The sequence goes on along the minus strand of PVHP010025468.1, from coordinate 23,562 downwards.
TGAAATTTAGAAATTACACATTCAAAACATGAATTAAGTTTCCACCTTTAAAAAAAAAGAAAAAAAAAGTAAAATCATGTGTTTTTGGGAAGCGGGGGTTGTGCATATATATGTTTTGCTGGGGCTTAGCTTTTTCCCCAAAGGAATTCTGTCCCAGCAGGCTTTCCATCCCAGAATTGGATGAGTGGTTACAAATGATGTAGTCATGAGACTCACTGCTCCTGAGGGATCAATAAGGATTAGAGGTCAGATTACCAGACTCTTGGCTCAGTGTTCTCTGTGTTCTGCTCTCTTCCCTTCTATTCTATTCTATTCTGTACTGAATAGAAGATTGGATTCTAATATTGCTCTTAAAGCTGTCAGGTGTTGAGATGTAAAATTGTCTGAAACAAAGTTACTGAAGTCATTCCCAAATGTAAACACAAATATGGCGAAAACTAGTATTATGACCTCATCATCCAAGCCCTCATCCTGCTCACCAGAAAGAGAGGCAACGAGTTTCCTCAAAAGGTGAAAACTTGCTCTTCTGGGATGACTTTTCTGATTTAAGCTTCCCTTTGAAATATGTAAGAGTGTTTCCTTTTAATATGCTGGCTGTACTGGCCAGAATGTTTTTAGCTGTAGATGACAAAAACCTCATTCACAATAGTCCACAGGGAAAGGAGAATTTATTGGCTTACATTGTTGAAATGCTCATCAGCTTCAGGCATAGAAGGATTCAGGGGGCAATTCCAGTCAGTCCCTGGGTATCTCTCCATCCTTTCCTTCCAGTGGCTTTATTCTGACTCAGGTGTGACTCCAAGAGCTACAGCCTTCACCATCATTACTGCTAACAGTGTCCCTACGGGAGGAAGTTTCTTTTCCCTTTTGCTTTAGGAATGTCATGGGAGATGGACTTTTTGATTGAAATGAATCACATGTCCAAATAGAGAAGGATCACTTTGTGGGGTGTGCTGACTGGCTAAATTAGGTCATGTGCTCACCCTCAAAATAGGGTGTCATTGACTTAAGGAAATTCAGGTGAATAGCTATTATTGGAGAGCCATCAGCTAGGACACACTCAGCCAATTTTTTTCTTTTTCAATACTTTATTTATTTGAGAGAGAAAGAACTTGGCAGGGATGGAGGGAGGAAGAGAGAGAGAGAGAGAGAGAGAGAGAGAGAGAGAGAGAGAGAGAGAAGGAAAGAAAGAGAGAGAGAGAGAATGGGTGGTGTACCAGGGCCTCCTGCTACTGCAATGGAATTCCACTTCTTGCATCTGGCTTTATGTGGGTACTGGGGAATTGAACTTGGGCTGTCAGACTTTGCAAGTAAGCACCTTCACTGCTGAGTCATTTCCTAGCCCTCTTTTATCTCACCTGAGGATGGGGCAAATCAAGTTCTTGCTCAACATAAACTCTCATAGCCGTGAAGTCAGAGTAGCCTCACAGCCTACTCCTGATCACAATATCTTTTAAGCTTGCTCCTCTTCTTGGATCACTACACATTAGTTAATTTATCTGTTCATTGAATAAATCCTTATGGAAAACATAGGATGCATCAGGCATCGTCCAGGTGTTGAGAATAGAACATTGAACAAAATCAAGAGTCCTTGAACCCTGGAGCTTGTATTTTATTTGGGTTAGTGGGCAGAAAGTAACAATAAAAACTATAATAAAATAAAAACCAAAAAAATTAGATGATGATCAAAGGTGGAAAAAATAATTCTCGTAGGGTAATAGTAGCTTCAGGTGTGGGCAAAGGTGGGGAGGGACTGACTGTCCTTTAAAATCATGTTCAGAGTTGGCTTCTCTCATGGTGCCCTGCTGGAGGCTAGCTAATCAGAGGGGCTTGGGGATGGAAGCCAGGATCTCAGAGCTCCTTGCATGAGTTCATGTTCTTCCTCTGAGCTTTGGTGTGAAAATATTTCCTGTTGCAGGTGGGTATCCTGCCAAGGATCACTTTTCAGCTCTTGTCATAGTCACTCACAGTTCACTGGGATGAATCTCCAAACCAGGCACAGTTTTGGGAGGAAAGTATTTATTGAAGTTATAGATCCAGGGAAAGTTCCATAATGGAGAAAGAGGCTGGCCCCCTTTCACAGGTCCATGAAGAGAGAAAAAACCCCCTCATCGGCACCCCAAAAGCAAGCAAGCATACTTGATCATGCAAACAGCAGAACTCCAGGCTTGAGCTCAGACTGTTCTTTGCATATGTCTAGCTGGAATTCCAGATGCACCCCAGAAACACCTTAGGGATGGACCCTAGGATCTGGCCAGGGTGACATAGCCTCCAGCCAAGCAGCTGGAGAAAAACTAATAAACTCTTGAATCTATTGGGGGGGGGACACCCATTCAAACTACCACAGCTCTGAAACTTAGAGAGAGAAGGAGGACCTCTTGAGCAGCCTGAGATGGACGCAAGTTTGGTTATGGTGAATTGGACTGCTTCCAGAAATTAGTAAATTTGAAAATAATAAACAATGGAGAAGATAAGTGAAATAAAAAGTTAGTTTTGGTTGGGCATGGTGGTGATAATCCCATCACTCAGGAGGCCAAGGTAGGAGGATCACTGTGAGTTCAAGGCTAGCCTGAGACTACATAGTAAATTCCAGGTCAGTTTGGGCTACCTTGATTTAAAAAAAAAAATCTAGCCGGGAGTGGTGGCGCACGCCTTTAATCCCAGCACTTGGGAGGCAGAGGTAGGAGGATCGCCGTGAGTTCGAGGCCAGCCTGAGACTACAGAGTGAATTCCAGGTTAGCCTGGACTACAGTGAGACCTTACCTCGAAAAACAAACAAACAAAAAATCTAGTTTTGGGGTTGGAGAGATGGCTATAAAACCTCAAGATGCCAGTTCAGTTCCTCAGTACCTATGTAAAGCCAGATGCATAAAGTGGCACATGGATCTGGAGTTCATTTTCAATGGCTAGAGGCCCTGCCATGCCCATTCTGTTTCTCATCTCTCTATCTACCCGGGTCTTGTCAGCCATGATGAGCTGTTCTCCCACATCTACAAAATCCAGGAGATCTTGGATGGCCTGTGCCTGCAGGTGGAGGACAAGATTCTTGGTCAGTAGGACAGAGGGTAACATTAATGACAGGGGAAATGTCTCTGCTGAAGGCCTGAAGAGTGAAGGTACCAAAAGCCCAGTAGTGACCAGTGTTGATATTGGCATGAATCATCACCTCCAGGAAGCCAGCCTCACAACAGAGGCCTGCGAGGAAAGATGACAGGAAATCACTCAAAGGCAGACTTGAAGAGCAGGAACTGAAAGAGTGAAGCCTGATCAAGCCCATCATTGCTAATTTCAATAACTACCAGTTTTTTATTAGTGGGCGAAAATACGAATCTAGATGGCATGGTCAGTCTCCATGAGGATGGCGTGATTCTGTGACAGTAAACTCTTTCAGGCAAGTTCCACAGATTCCATGCCTGACCTTCTCCCCTTGAGTGAGCGGTGTCTCTAACTAGAGTTCAAACCTAAATTCTGAAACTGATTGGTCAGGTATCGACCAACCATTTGTCTCTCTGACTTACCTGGCCCAGGTCATATAAGTCACTGAAATAGGTAATTCATTCCTCTCCCCACATGGCTTGCTAGCAGAAGGGCTTTAGGTAAGGTCCCTCCATATAAACCTCTCTTTCTCATGATGGGAGCCCTCTGATATCTTTCCTTCTTCTGCTTGCTTGGCTGAGCAGCATAGATTTTGCTAAAACCTCTTCCACGTGTTCTCCCCACACAAGTGGCTGGAGATCTCTGTAACTTCTCATTTCCTTTAATTAAGGTATGAGCTACTTTCCCTAACCCCACTCCTGAATCCTCTAAATTTACTCCAATCTGAAATAAACGTGTGTGATGAAGAAAATGCTCTCTAAGTTTGTCCAATTCTTTGACATGCTGAGATATGAACTCTGGGGAAAGTACAGTGAATGAAACTTCAGGTATTCACCCCACTGTTACGACTCCTCTGTTATCACTCCTTTCACAATTCTCTTTAAGGATGGCTTAAAACTGGAAAAATGCTAACACACTGGGCAGTAGTTTGGATCTGTCACCTGTCACTATAGCTGGCTTTTCATCCATACAATACCAGGACTCTTTGAATGTGACTGATGTCATATGGAGTTTTTATTTTGACTGATTATTTGGAGTGGAGGCATTTTTTTAAGAAAAGAAAACATGTCATGTAGGCTGTCTAAAAATAAAATACATTTAAACTAACTCACTAAATAAAAACCTCAAGAAAAGAAAAAACAAAACAAAATAAAAAACTGTTAATGACAGAATCCATATTGATTAAAAATATCAGGACCTACTGCTGGAAAAAAAAAGAAAACATGTCATGCAGGCTGTCTGAAAATAAAGTGAATTTAAATTAACTAACTAACTAAAAACCTCAAGAAGAGAAAAACAAGACAAAACAAAAAACAAACAAACAAATAAATGAAAAATAACCCAACTCCAGAACCAGACAGTTTGATAGGAGAAGTCTCCCAAATGTTTAATATTATTCAAACTCTAAAATCCCCTCCAGAAAATAGGAGAGAACCCTTTCCAATTTATTTTATGAAACTAGTATTATCCTGATAGTAAAATCAAATGAAGACAGTGTAACTAGATCAATATCCCTCATGAAGGTTTGGGGAGATGGCTCAGTGTACCTGAGTACCCAAGTTTGATCCTCAGACCCCATGTAAAAAAGCCAGAAGCCATGGTGGACTTCTGTAATCCCAGCACACTGATGGTGAGTTGGGATGTGGAGATTTGAGAATTTTCCAGAAGCTCTCAAAGAGCACAGCAGAAAGAACAACACCAGAGAAACCTGAATCCAATGAGGTGGAGCCGTGTAGATGGGCCTGAAAGTTATCCTCTGACCTCCACACGCACCATGTCAAGTGCACTGGCACTGGGAAGGGGAACACTGGCAAGGGGAAGCTGGTTTATAACCCCATAAATTTGCCCCTTCAACAACACAGCTTCAGCGAGGTTGTAAAACCCAAACTACCATCAGCTGGAGATCAATGACTCAGAACACATTTGTTTGTTTGTGGGGACACTTGGATCAAACCATGACAGTCCTCCCCTGGCCCCCACAAATTAATAATCATACATGATATAAAATACAATGTGTTCACTTCAACTCCATAAGTCCCCACAGTTTTTCCTTCAATTGAGCCTTAATACAAAAAAAAAAAAATCCCAAACCTATAATGGAACAGAACATTTACACTGCAAAAGATAACATGAGGCATGGCAAAAACAGATTGAACCAATACGAGATTTAAAACAAGCAGGGAAGCCTCAATCTCTAACTCCAAGTTTGATAATTCTAACCAGTAATAAGTCTCTTGGAGATCTGATTCCCCACCTCCAGCTTGGCTACTCAGTCCAGGAAAACTTCATTTGGTACTGGCAGCTCACCTTGGCAGCCATCCATAGTCCTGGCATCTTATTGGGTCTCCACTGCAGCCTACAGTTCATCCTCATGGCTCTATTGGGTCTCCATGCAGGCAATCTAGCACACTTGCTTCACATTGCTGATGGCCATTTTTCAAAAAACAAAACTGTGTTGCAAATCCAATGACCCTCTCTTTTTGCATTTGTTCTACCCACAGAACCAGGTGCCTACCAATTTGTTAATCCCAGGGGGGAACAAAGCATTCAGGCCCCTTCAAAGAGTCCGCAGTCTTCCTGTTGTTCTAATGCAGATCATCTGGCCCAATCTCAATGGTTGTCATTTCTCAAATAATTGCAGCTGAATGGGCAGAAGTTTTGGCCCAAAGATCTCTTTTCTTTCTGAACCATCTCTATCTGCTCACACCAGTCCATCTTTACATAAAGCAACCCTGCATAAGTTCCCAGGACACAGGCAGGCAGAACACAGCAAGCCGCTCATACAAACTGTTTCTGGCACAGTCCTGACAAAATTCTTTCTCACCCTGGTAAGCCAAACCTCACAGTCCATAGTTCTGACTTCATTCAGGTTTTATCTTTGACCAGAATGGTCCATCAAGCTGTACTCACAGCACTGCATGGCGTCTCTTAGGACGAGGTTTCAAATCCTTCCATATTCCTCCTGCAGATCACTTCCAAAAGGCCCAAAGCCACAAGATCAGGGTTCTAGCAGCAACAGACCCCACATCCTGGTACCAAATTTGTTGTAGTCAACCTTGTTCCTGCACACAAAGAACCTAAGCAAAGTGGCTTGTGGTGGAATGGGTTTATTTGGCTTATGGACTTGAGGAAAGACTCCATCATGACAGGGAAAATGATGACATGAGCAGAGGGGTGGACATAACTTCTGCCACAGCACTGCAAACAATGGCAGGAAGGTGTGCCAAACACTGACAAGGGGAAACTGGCTGATAACTCCCAACAACACTAAATTCTACTAAATTCTAGTACCCGAACTGTCATCTGCTGGGGATCAATCATTCAGAACACATTCATTTGTTTGTGGGGGACACCTGGATCAAACCATGACAAGAGGAATGCAGAAAGAAAATCCCATAAGAGGAATGCAGAAAGAGCACTTGATGAAACTCAACATCTATTCATAACTAAAACAAAACAAAACCTAACAACTGTCAGAAAGAGAAGAAAACTTTTCAACTTGATATAAAAGCAGAAAACCTACAACTCACATACTTAATGAAAGACTAAGTGCTTTCCCTGTAATATTGGGAGTGAGGCACAGATACCTCCTCTCATTCTTTTTTAAAAATGTTTTTCTTTATTTATTTGCAAGCAGAGCCTCTGCAAACGAACTCCAGATGCATGCATCACTTTGTGTATTTGGCTTTACATGGTACTGAGGAATCGAACTCCAGTCGTTAGGTTTTGCCAGTAAGTGCCTTAACTGCTGAGCCATCTCTCCAGCTCTCATCTCGTTATTCTTAATAATCATAGTGGTAGAAATTCCAGCCCCTGTAATAAGGGAAGAAAAGGATGTGTGAAATTTCATTATTACATTACAGTGGTGCAGAATTAAAAACTTATATAAACTGCTTGTGTTCAGGAATTTTCAATTTTATATTCTTGGACTGTGGTTTCACAGAAATTGAAATATTGGATAAAGGGGACTTTTGTACAAATGCTGGATGAAGTAACCCACTAACACAAATAAATAACACACAAAGAAATAAAGGCTAGAAGGAAATATACTTCCTTATAGAGGAAGCTGTATCTGGGAGGTTCTGGCTCCCCAAGTCCTTTCTTCATAAAACCACTAGAGGGTGCTGCTGGTCCAGTTTAGACGCTTTCTGCTCTTGAATGGAAGCAGTTTCTTTTCTTTTTAAAAATATCTTTATTTAGGGCCAGGAGAACCTGGCTGCATACTAGGCTATCCATGGTCCCCTATCACAAGGACTGATCCAGACGACCCATGGAGGAGGATATCCAGCTGATTGGGGATGGAGGGACATCAGGGAATTGGGGATAACAACTCATTGTTTGCCCACTAAATAATGTAACGCATTATGGACAATAAAAAAAAAATATCTTTATTGGGTTGGGAGTGGTGGTGCATGCCTTTAATCCCAGCACTCGTGAGGCAGAGGTAGGAGGATCACCATGAGTTCAAGGCCACCCTGAGACTACAGAGTGAATTCCAGGTCAGCCTGGACTAGAGCGAGACCCTACCTCGAAAAACCAAAAAAAAAAAAAAAATTCTTTATTGTCAATAATTAGATACATTATATGAGAAAATCTTGTGATGGTGCCCCATTTCCCTCCTCTCTGAAGAAGTTTCTATAAAAGCTTAAGAAACTCAGTTGCCCTGCCTCTTCCTGGCACAGAAACTTCTACTTTGTGTTCAAACTTACATTCGTAACTTGACTTTAGTTTTCCACAAATCACTTCTGGAACATGCTTTAGGATCCCCAAATCTGTATGCAAAACCTTACTAACTCAAGGTTAGGACCCTGGTGCCGCCTGGAGTTGGCCTTGTTCAACTTTTCTTTTTAAAATATCTTTATTGTCAATAATTAGATACATTGCAATGACTTTTACTTTGTCTTTGGGTGTCATTTTCCAACTTTAAAGCTGGAGGTGTGCTGGGTGGAATGATGTACTTGACCTTGGCCTCCTAATGATCCTGTGGACTAGTTTTTGGAGTCCTTTGACCATTTGCAGCTAAGGCTTTCAGCTCCGCATTCCACTTAATGTGCCCCAGGAGGAGGATGGGGAAGATGGAAGATAAGGCAGACGCAGGGCCGGGGGGATGGCTTAGTGGATAAAATGCAAGTATGAGGTCCCCAGCACCCACAAAAATGCCTTGTGGGTGTGGAAGCCTGCCTGCCATCCCAGGGCTTGGGAGGTGTAGAGAGAAAATGAGAGACCTTGTCTCAATAAATAAGGCAGAGATCATGGAGGAAGACATCGATGTCAAGCTCTGGCTTACACATTCAGGCACACACACATGCACACACCCACCCACATGTAAATACGCATATGCATACATATTCCATAAAAAGGGCAAATAAATACCTTCTTGACTGGTTTCTGTCTGGCTCCTCAGAGGTCCCTGAGGAGATCTCCCTGTCCTCTTATAGGCGAGCTTGGCTCTGGTGGGAGCTCTGTCCACCTTTGAACCCATCAGTACTAGGGAATTCTATGGCTTTTCGATGGATGCTCGAATTTCCCAGCGTGGAGTCATGGAAACTGCCTGGTCTGTGTGTTTGCTGCACCTGCAGGACACTCACCCCTCCTTGTGGTGCTGTGATAGAATTGTCTGCCCCTGCTGGTCCCCATCCTAGCCCAGTCTCTCCAATTCTTTTCTACCTTCTTCTGTGAGGCTCAGAGGGCAGGCAGTCCAGGGCAGATGCTACCTTGCTACCCACATAAGTCAGATGCAAAAAGTGGTCCAAGCGTTTGGTGTGTGTGTGTGTGGGTAGGTGGGTGTGTGGGTGTGTGCGCGCGTGCACACATGTGCATGCGTGTGCACACACTCCTGTCTGAGAGGTTGAGGCAAGAGGCAGTGCTGGGAATGCTATTCATGAGTACTGGGGAAGATGTGCAGAAGTACTGGGGAGGTTATGTGGGAGCACTGGGAAAGGTATTCAGAGAGTGCTGGGAAGGGGATGCAGAGATGGTCTTTGCCTGAGGTCCTCACCATCCACCACCCCAGAATCCTCCATCCATCACAACTCATCACCATCCGCATAAACTTCAGCACACACTTCGTGCATTTCCATAATGTTGTCAGCTGCCCATATAGCATCGAGGATATATTTCCCCATTTTAGAGTGCTGGTAACTCAATTTATAGCAATTTATTCCACAAAAGCAGACAGTAACTCAACTTGTGAGAGGAGGTGGTTGGTGGGGGGAGATCCCACCAACCTACCACTGTCTGTCAGCGCTGGCAATCAAAATGGTAATGCTTGGAATAGATTTCTGTGGGTAATAGGCTCAGTCAGCAGACGTGTGAGCTGAGTTAAATGCCTTTTAAGTAAATCTCAGCGTGAGTTATTTGCTCACTCCGATGGGGCTTATGTGGAGACTGAGGGGTTGTGTGGACGGTGCACGCTGTAACTTTCATTCTCCCACACTGAGATTCTTTGTTAGTATCAATAGTGAAAGGAAGTGTTTAAGAAAAATTTTTTTATCACTATGACATGTGGCTACCAATACAATGTTGAGCCATTCTTTCATTTGTTTCTTAAGCCTTTTCAGGTTATGTATATGCCAGGCATTGAGGGGCTGATACTAAAGGCTCAGATTAAAAAAATGAATCAGACAAGGTTCCGACCCTTGGAATTCTGGTGGGGGAGACAGACAACCATCAGGTCAGGGAATGAGGTGTGAACATACTATAAGAGTGGGCAAAGTCAGAGGCCCTGGAGTCACAACATTGCTCCAGTCCTGCTGCTCAGACAAGATGCTACCTCAGTTTCCTTATCTGCAAAATGGGGATAGAAATGCCGTCTTCCTAAGAGTGGACGTGAGGGCTGCTGACACAGTAAATCCGTGGTAGTGTTTAGAGGAACAGAGAACACTGAGTCTCAGTGAATGTTACTTGTTGAAGCCCTCATTTCTGACACGTGCACAGGCTCAGTGTAAGGAGGGTCCAGGATGCTTTGATGGAGGAGGAAACGCTCTTCAGAGACTTGGATCAGGCTGGTGCATTTGATTCAGGAAAGGGATTTAAGTGCAGAGGAAGTGGGCAAAAGTTCTGAGGGAGGGAAGGCAGGAGTGAATTGGAAGAGGCATTAGCATCTGCCATAACAAAATACCACACAGGTGGAGGTGCATAAACATTTATATTTCTCACAGTTCTAGTACCCAGAAGTCCAAGATAAAGGTTCCTGCTGATTCAGTTTCTGGTGAGGCTGTCTTTCTGGCTTGTAGATGGCTGACTTCTTGCCCTGTCCTCACGTGGACTTTTAAACCCTGCGCACATGCAAAGATAGGTTGAGGTCTTTGGTGTTTGTCGTAGACAGCTTCATGTTGCTGGGACGAATATCCAACCAGACACAGTTTAGGGGAGGAATGAGAATTAGTTCAGTTTACAAATCCCGGGGAAATATCCACCAATGGCAGAAGAAACTGGCTCCGATTTACAGATCCAAACAGGGAGAAAAACCACAGCAAGCGAAACAGCAGCACCAGCACACACACACCTGCCAGAGCACAAGCTTGCTCTTTGCACACTTTTGGGTTGGATCCCAGGATCTGACCCCAGTGACACCTCCTTCAGTCAGGTGGCTGGAGACCCAAGTTATAAGCTTAATAAAACACCTTAATGTGTATGGGGTCCATACATTCAAACTAACACAGTGTTCATTTCTTTATTTTATTTTTTTGAGATGGGGTTTTATTTCTTTTATTTTATTTTTTAAATTAATTATATATTTATTATCCATATTTAGATACACCGAATGAGCAAATAATGTGTTGGTGTCCCCAATTCCCCGATTTCCCTCTTTCTTTCCTGTCCCCAGTCAGCTAGATATCCTCCTCTGTGGACAAACTGGATCAGTCCATGGGGTAGCAGATTATGGATAGCCTAGGAGTCAACCGGGTTCCATCCCCCTTTGTATGTTGTTACTAAGGGATCAATGTCTCTGGATATTTTCCCCTACCATGGCTCTCACAATCCGCCCCCTCTTCCGCTCAGTTCCCTGAGTCATGGTGGGTGAGTATTAAGGCTGCTTTATTGTTGAGGTCTTAGGGGGTCTTTGTACTTCTGCTTTAGGTTTCTTTGAAAATCGTTGGTGTCTGTCTTGCTGGCTTATCCTGTGTTGACTGATTGGCTGTGGTTACAGGTCTCTTGCTTATCCCACCAATCTCTGTGGGTGGGATTCCATATGAATCCTCCACGGTAGGTCTGGGGTGGCTCATCTCTTGCCAGGATGTCAGCTATCAGCCTGCAGCTCGTTGGTAGGGTTGGAAAGGCCACAGCTCTCTCACTGCCTTCTGAAAAATACAAACAGAATCTCCATCGAAGAGTGAGATCAGTATAGATTAACTGAGATACACAGTTCTGAATTGGCTAGATTCTATTGTGAGTAGCCTCTTTGTAAATCACTTGTAAAGTGAATTTCTCTTTGGGGTCCCAAGATTTTGGTTACCAATGCATTTTGCCCTGAGTCCCAAATTCCAGTCAAGGGCTCCCCATCACTGAGTAGATTACTTGGCCAAATTAAAAGCCATTGATTGCCTCCCCCAGACTTTGGCTCCCCCATTGCACAAGTGTTCATATCTTGGTTCGCTGTTCTCTCCCAGTAGGAAGTGTGTTCAGCCTACTCATGGTGGCATACTTTGTTTCATATCAGTGGTCTCTGTTTACTCCATCTATCATTGACCAGTTTCCCCTGGCAGCTTATGCAGTGCCTTCCAGCTCTGCACCAACTACCATCTGGGGGCTGGTTACCATTCTGGACCTCGCAGGGTCTCTTGGTGCTGATAGATGGCTTTCTGTGGTCTCTTCAGCAACAGGATCCTACCTCAGGCCTGGGGTGGATATTCAAGACCTTTGACAGAATCATGTCTTGTTTATGGGACCTAATGGGTCTTTTGGTCAACAGCTCAATGATGGAAGGAGCCAGTGACTGGGGCCAGGAGTTGCAGGACTGATCAATTTTTCACAGGCTTAGACTCTCTCCCTTCTATTCACGGCCCCTCTTGCCAGATGATGCCCACTACTTGCTCATTAGGTCACAGTGTACACGTGAGGATTTTATGATTTCAAATCATTTTTGGTTTGGCTTTATGCTTAAGTCTCCCCCCCACCAACCCTTACCCCTCTTTCACAAAGTCTCACTTCTCACAACTGGTTTGTGTAGAGTTTACGGTTAACCTGGTTAGGAACTGCATATGAAGGAGAATATGCAGCATTTGACTGTTCTTTTGAGCGTTCACTTAGTAAGATCTGTTCCAAGTCAGACCATTTTTCTCTAAATTTCGATATGTCATTTTTCCTTTCAGCTGATTAAAATTCCATCATGTAAATGTACAACAGTTTCGTTATCCATTCCTCCATGGATGGGCATTTTGGTTAATTCCAATTCCTGGCTATTATGAATTGAGCTGCTATGCACAATGTCTCTATGGTGAGATGTGACATCTTGTGGGTAGATGCCTAGTAGGGGGATAGCTGGGTCCATTGGTAGCTCTATGTCCATTCTGTTCAGGTGTCTCCACACTGCTTTCCATAGCGGTTGAACAAGCCTGCAATTCCACCAGCAGTGAGTGAGGGTTCCTTCCCCCATCCTGCATCCTCTCTCTCTCACGCTCTCTCTCTCTCTCTCTCTCTCTCTCTCTCTCTGTCTTTCTGTAGGGTGTAGGCAAGTACTAGTAATTACACCTGGGGCCTCACATGTGTTAGACAATCACTCTACCCTGAGCCACACCCAACTCTCTAAAGGTACTCCTTGCTAACTGAGCCCACATTTGCCTTTCTGGGCCACAACCCCACTGCCCCGAGTGCCCTCTGCAGAGTCCCTAGAGTGTCCTGTCTGAGATGGACAAGATCATGCCTAAAGCTCTTTTTTAGGATTCGGTTTTTTGGACTTATTTCTGAGCTACACTGGAGAGCTGAATTTGGTACTTTGCCTTATTTTCACTATCTTGGAGTTTTTTCTGGGTTGGATTTATGGGATGTCATGCTTAGAGCAATAGAAACTTAAGTGGCTGGGAGGCCTTGGTGGGGTTAGAGAAATCTCATAGTAAGCTGGATACATTTCAGGGGTCCCTGTTACCTGATACGCAAAGTGAAATATATATAAATAGTGTTTCTAGGTGTAAGATTTTTTCACTCATGTATTTATTCCATCAACCATTCATTTATTGATTCAACAAACATTTACTTAGCATTTACCATATGTCAAGCCCTATGTGAGCACCGTGACTTGGGGATGAATGAATAAGAAAGCCCCTTTTTCTATAAACTCAGAGCCCAGCGGCATGAAAAAGAATTGTTGCAGCACAGAGGATGTGTGGTGAATAACCATCTTCATAAGGGTTCTGGAAGGGAGGGTCCACTCTGCTCAGCACATGGTGTTGGTTTTTTTTTCACTTTGGCCTTTCAGAAATATGATAAAGCAAAACTTGGATGGCACGACATTATATCCCAATATAATTTATTATGTGTTTCTCAAATAAAAAGGCTCATTCAAATGTGTATATGCACAAATGGATGTGTATGCATGTGTTCATGTGTGTGCAGATGCATGCGGAGGCCAGAGGACAACCTCGAGTTTTGACCTCAGGAAAGCTGTTCATGTCCTTTGAAGCAGGGTCTTTCATTGGGCTGGAGCTGAACAATTAGTCTGGCCAGGATCACAGGGATCCTCCTGCCTCCATTGCCCCAGTGCTGGGCAATGGTAGATGTGATGGTTTAAATGGCCATGTGCACGGCCCTCTTCAACAGCAGCAGATGAGCCATGCAGAAGTGTCTGGCCAGGAGTCACAGAGAACTCAACTCGAAGTGGTTTGAAGAGGAAGGGGTTCGTGTTGGTGAGATAGCTCAGCAGTTAAAGAGCACTTATTGTGCAAGTGTGAGAGCCTGGGGAGGCCTAGAGCGTGCTTGGGTTCTATTCCCAGGACCCACAGATACAGCTGGGCGTGGCTATAGACTGCCACCCCAGTCCTGTGGGGAGCAGAGACCAGAGAACATGTAATTTACACCACTGAAAATGTCAAGGAGAGCAGGGCGTGGTGGCGCATGCCTTTAATCCCAGCACTCGGGAGGCAGATCACCATGAGTTCAAGGCCATCTTGAGACTACATAGTGAATTCCAGATCAGCCTGGGCTAGAGCGAAACCATACCTCAAAAAACCAAAAAAGAAAAAAAAAGTCAAGAAGGAATTTTCAAAGGCAAAATGGAGGAGGATGACACCAGATGTGTTCAAACAACCGTCCTTGGCCACAAGAATGAGTAATAAAGGTGGTGCTGACCAGAGGCTGGAGATACAGTTGCTAGGCAAATGTCCCCTTACAATAGTATTTCTGTGTAAAGCTGTGGTGGCAAGATCAGGGCTCTGGTGGTCATTTAGCTCATCAGGGTCATGCATACACCCCTTCCTTCATAACCTACCAGAGTTATTTACCTATCCACTTTGTTAGCATTGACATAAGCAACTCCATTTTGATTGTGACAACTTTCACACTCATTAAAATTCAGTTGGAGCAAAGGGAATGCTCTGGCTCACACAACCTCGAGAAGCACAGGGACACACCTGTCCTAGGCCGCACAGGTTCTCGCACCATCTCACTTTTGCTCATTTATATGCCTTCTTCACTGGCTCAGGCTGGCATAACGCTGGTTGTGGGACTGTTGTTGCTAGCATATTGTCTGCTCCCAGGGAAGGGTTCTGATTGGTCCCACTCCAGCCCATTCGGCTGACTGATGCTGGGATGAGCCTACATCTGGCCTAATTGTTAGGACTTCTTCTGGAATGATCCTCAGTGGCTACAGACAGACAGGCTGGGGAAGATGACTGTTCCTAAGGTCAAGTGGTATAATATCCACCCAGAGGGTAGCTGTTAAAGCAAAATAATACATACCCACTACCTCTTAAAGCTCCAAGCTTAAGTGTGTTGAGAAGTGGCAGGACTGTTTTCATTCTTTAGAAAACAAAACAAGGTCTGGGGAGATAGCTCAGTGGTTAAAGGTGTTTGCTTGCAAAGGCTGCCAGGCCAGGTTCAATTCTCCATCACCCACATGAAGCTGGATGCAAAGTGGCACACGCATCTGTGATCCCAAGAGTGCCCAAGACATAGGAGGCAGAGCCAGGAGAATTGGAGCTCATGGGTCATCTAGTTTTGCAGCCTAGCAGTTCATTTACAATGGCAAGAGACCCTTCAATGAAAGTGGAGAACAGACATCACAAAGTAGTCCTCTGACCTCTACACATGCTGAGCTGTATGTGTGCTCACACGCACAAATAAATTAAAAAAATTTAAAACAAACCATTTGCTCACTGTATTAGTTATTTTTCTCATTGCTATGACAGAATACCTGACACTAAGCAACTTCAGGGAGGAAGGATTGGTTTTGCCTTGAAGTTTGAGGGTAGAGTTCATGATGGTGGGGAGGGAGGTCGTGGCTGTGGGAGTGTGAGGCAGCGGCTCACTGTGTGTGCACAGCCATGATGAAGAGCCAGATGAAAGCTGGTGTTTAGCTTGTTTTCTCCTTTTCATTTCGTCTGGGATTCCACCTCATTGGTAATGGTACCCATTCAGGGCTGGACTTCCGTCTTTAGTTAAATCTGTCTGTAAACACCCTCACCGACACATCCAGAGGTGTGCTTCAAAGGTGATTCCAAATCTACTCAAATTGCTGATGAACATTAATCTCACACTCTTCTAAAGCCAAGGTGGTTTTCTAACTAGGTAAGAGTTTTAACCAAGGGACTTCTGGGATGTGAAGTGGAATCAGCTGCCAAGAACCCACAGACCACATCTGGAAACGGGGCCCTGAGCACCACTCCTTATCCTTACTGTCAATAATTCACTTTCTCTTGTTTCTTAAATATTTTATTTTATTTATGTGAGGAGAGAGAGACAGAGAGAGAGACAGAGAGAGAGAGAGAGAGAGAGAGAGAGAGACAGAGAGAATGGGCATGACAGATCCTCTTGCTGCTGCAAACAAACTCCAGACACAGGCACCACTTTGTGTCTGGCTTTTCATGGGTACTGAGAATTGAACTCCAGCTGTCAGGCTTTGCAAGCAAGAACCTTTATTTGCTGAACCATCTCCCCAGTCTCTTCTCTTGTTTCTTTACAGAAAGAGCACCTCACATACTTTTTTTGGAGGACATGCGGTGTGCAGGTGCATGCTGTGGCTCAGTCCAACAGTGGGATCAGGAACAGGATATACTTGTTAGCAAATCCAGGCCCTATGTGGCTGGGAAGGGCAGGGAGCCCTGTTAATTAGTTACAAATGAGCGTGCCATATCCTCCAAGTCCAGATGGGCAGAATTCCTTGTAGCAGACTAGACGTCTGTGTCCCTCCCAATCTGGAATCAGTGCCCTTATGGAAGAGATTCTGAATGCTCCCTTACCCCTTGCAATACCCATGACAGTGTGAAGACAGCTGCCCTGTCCCTGAATTGTTCTTATCAGCTGCTCTGGGTAAGCCAGAAATGCCCAGCCAGATTCAGTATGTGCCCTGTTCTCACATCCTGATGTAATATCTTGGTCTATTCAGGTTGCTGTAACAAACTTTCATACACAGCAGAAATGTCCTCACAGCTCTGGAGGCTGGAAGTCCTAGATTGAAGTATCTGCAGATTTGGTATCTGATGAGTGACAATTAAAAAAAAGACACAGTACAAGTCAGGAGCTGCATTACAAATCATTGGAAGCAAAAACTATAGTGTCAGCACAAAAGACTAATTAATATGAAAACTTAGCTAACTTTGGGATGAGTTTCTAAGTCACCTACTTCAAAAGCACTTGGTTACCCAACAGATTTAGATGTAGATGCCAAGCCCCTGTCACTGAAGGCACCACATACTGTGGTCACAGGACACTGGGAAATCAAGCTGGAGCTGAGATGGAAGCCTGCTGGCTTCACAACATCCTGTTGTTATTATTTTTGTTTGTGTTTGACATTAGTGACTCCATTTTGATTTTTGTCAACTTTCACACTGGGTTCTTTCTGGCTCTGCCCTTGGGCTCCAGTTCTTCCTCATCTGTGACATGGGGATGTGCCTCATAGTTACTATTGTCTGGGGAGATATAAGCAATCATCTCTTCATGCTAGCTAGAGCACCAACACCAGATCAAATCTAGCATGGTGAGCCAGTGAGTTTACTGAGGTTGCTTACAGGAGCATGGATGACTTAAAGACATTCCATCACCCAGCATGGGTGAGGACTCCCAGAGGCTGCATCTCTGGAATTCCCTGTACAACTTGCAAGCAGCTCCACCAGAGTCTGCTCTTGTCCAGCAATTAATTACTCCTTAGGTAACCTTGAGGAGGGATCTTGTGAGTCTTCATGAGTTTTTTTTTTTCAAGGTAGGGTCTTGCTCTAACCCAGGCTGACCTGGAATTCACTATGTGGTCTCAGGGTGGCCTCCAATTCATGGCGATCCTCCTACTTCTGTCCCCCAAGTGCTGGGATGAAAGGTGTGTACCACCATGTCTAGCTTGTCAAGAGTTTTGTTAGCTTCTTGAGTCTTATAAGTCTCTCTTCAGGAGGGAATGCTTCAATCCAGAGCATACAGCTACACAAACAACTCCACCCTTTCCTCTGCCTCTTGCATCCTTTCTTCCCCTTCTTCTGTGCTGTTCCCTGACAATATATGTCTGATTATTTTATTTCCTTTATGGCTGAGTATTAGGCTACAGTGCCAAGGTAATACAGTCACTTGTTCTCACCAACTCAACCGGTTATGAGTCTATAGTAGCTTCTCATTGTAGAAAAATTTCCTCAACAACCGAAGTGGAAGCAGCACTAATCAATGGGCATAAACACAAATGTTCAGAAGGCAGTTGATAGGCACATCAATTCTGTTGGACAAAAATAGCAGCAATGGCTTCCTCACTGTGGCCTATGACCTTCCCATCCACAGGTTTTGTCCTGGTTTACAAGATCAAACATGAGTTTCCTACTGTGGAGAAGGACTTTAGTTAATCAAAAAGCAGTTGGTTGTGACCATAACAGACATGCCACTATTGCACCATTGGGTTACTGAATTTGCAGAGAAAGCCTCTTGTTTGTTAGTCTTAATCAGGCTTTGGCTGCTGGCAACAGAAAGCATCCCTAACCAATAGAGCCCTCCCCCCACTCTGTTCTTTCTCTTGTTGAGCCCAATCTTCTAGATGAACCCCCAGACAGAAGAGAGGGCCTGGGCAGGAAGGATGGGGCAGAGAAAAACCAGCTGCCTTCACAGTGCTGACCCTTCCATCTAGATATTTTTAAAAGCAGCTTTCAGTTCTCTCTTGCCTCAGAGGCCTCATTTCAGCCTAAGGCTTAGAGCTAAAAGCTCAGTTACCAGTTCATAATAAGAACTGTTGCAGAATAATGTTTACAGAGTTTCTTGCCCAACAGTGGATTTTAAATACACAGTATTATGATTATTAGCTCTCCCTGTCCTCTGAGTGAGACAGTGAGAGCAATGTCATTTTGATTTCATTCTTGGCTTCTCTCAAATGAACCTATCTGGTGCTCAGAGGCAGGAGGGGGAGGAGAAACAAGGGTACTGTTCATAGATGGGCAGAAGGCACATTGGCTTCACCCAAGGAGTCATTTTCCAAGTGATACTTTATAAATTATTTCAAATGCTATCCTGAGTATAACCAACATCCCTCTTCCTCTCTCCTTATACTCCCACCTCTTCCCACCAGGCTGCAGAGGGAAATGAACTTGGGTGAAGCAGCCACACCATTGGCATTATCCAGTGAGCTTTCAACTTCTGTGATCTCATCACTGGAGCCAGGGGACATCATGAAACCACAGAGGGGACAGAGGAAGTTTGTATTCTGTGGCTCAGAGTGGCTCCTTGTCCCAGTTTGTTGGTGAATTACAAGTTAATTTATTAACTGGTTATGTGTGGGCACCTGCTCTATTTCATGCATCTGGTCCTTGCATACCCTAGGGCTGGACCTCACATCACCTTCAGCATCAGCCCATTTTGTTTGTGGTCATCTCTGCTTATTTCTTTCTCCATGTGTTCCCACATTTGCTTCTTTAACGCTCCCACTTGATGGTCCAGGATCCAGATTTAAGCTTTTGGAGTGTCACAAATATAGTTCTTTCTCTATGAGGAGCCAATTAACTTCCCAAAGAGGAAGATCAGGGCTGTACCCCTGGCACCTCTTCTGCAGCCTAAGCCTGCACACTTCATCCTGATGTGGATTCTTCAAGGCTGTGAGTCATGATGGCCACTGTTACAGCACCTCCAAAGCTTCCAGAGAACCAAGCTGGTGCTCCTGGCTGAGACTTCTTTCCCTTCGCCTGACCCCTCTTCAAACCACTGTTCAGGATACATATTCCCCAGGAAGGGATCTGTGACTTGATTCATGCAAACAGACATTGTGTCATAACACTTCTTTTTATTTTATTTATTTATTTTTTATAACACTTCTTTTTAAAAACTGTATTCTTTCTATTAATTTATTTAATAAGAGAGGGAGAGAGAGAGAGAGAGACAGACAGACAAATAGACAGATAGACAGACAGAGAATGGGGGCACCAGGGAGTCTAGCCACTGAAAACGGACTCCAGATGCATGTGCCACTTTGTGCATCTGGCTTTATGTGGGTCCTGGGGAATTGAACTTGGGTCATTAGGCTTTGCAGGCAAGAGCCTCAGCTGAGCCATATCTCCAGCCCCACAAATCTCCTTTTTTTAAAATTAGAAACTTTGTATGAACACATGTGTTGGTACCATCATTTCCCTCTTCCCTATCCCCATTCCACTGAGGGCCATCCTCCACGGGGTTGTGGGTTATGAGTTGTGAGAACAGCAGTCAGTCATTGTAGGGGGACAATGTCTCTGGATATTCTGTCCTACTCTGTGGCTTTGACAATCTTTTTAACCCCTCATCTGCAAAATTTCCTAAGCCATGGTGGATGTGATTTAAGTCTACTTTATTCTCAGTAGTTCTGGATTTCTGCTTTGGTATGATTTTAGTATCCTTAGTGTCTGTCTCCATCACCCCTCACTGGTTGTCAGGGTCGTCATGGAAACAGCATTCTTGCTCATCTCTCCAATTCATCTGTGGTTTCCCCTGGAGCCTTGCTGCTGTGCAAGGGGTGGTTTATCTCCTTGGTTCTTGTTGGCTTCTGAAAAAGAAACACAGATTCTCCAATGGAGAGTGAGTTCAGCATACATTAAATGGGATAAGATTTGTTAATTAAGAGAAAATTTGGTGGGCGTAGACTCTTTTTTAGTCAAAGACTAGTGGGAGCTTCTAGTTGGAGTCCATTATTTTGGCTTCCACAGGATTCTGAGTCAGTTCCCAGTTCCAGCTTTGGGTTCCTTTCCAGAGTAGATTTCTTAGCCAATCAGAGAGTCATTGGTTACCCACCTAGGCTGGGTGCCACTAATGCACAGGTCTGTACACCTTGTCAGGGTGGTTGCTTTCATATAGCAGTGTCCCCTGTTGGCTCACAATGTTGTTGGCAATTTTTCTTCCAACAGCTCATGCAGTGCTTTCCAGTACTGTATTAGTCAGCATCCTCTAGAGGAACAGAACTAGCAGAATGAATGGTACTGAAATAGGGATTTATTGGATTACCTCATGGCAGTCCCACAATAGCAGCCTGCAAGCCCAGGAGTCAAGGAACCAACTGGTCACAGCTCAGTCCACATGGCTGGATGCCTCATCAGTCCCAATCCAGCACTGAAGGCATAAAGGCTTCCTGGAGAGCTGCTGGTCTTTGGTCAAGGATGGACGGCTGAGAAAACTTTGTTCCAATGTTGAATAAGGGACTAGATGCATGTCCAAGTCATGACAAGCACCAGCAGCCAGGCAGATGTAGAAGAGAGATTTCCTTCCTCTTCATGTAGCCTTGGGGCAGGGTCTTCAACCCTTTCCCAGACTTGTTGACTTCTTGAGTTTCTGGAATTTCCTTTCTACACTGCCCTCCCAGGAAGGGATGTTTGTTTCTTGCTAACATGACTTCCTAAATCACCTGAGCCTCCTTTCTCTCTTCAATTCAGAGGAAATTTGCTACACAACACTCAAGATTACTGTGAATCAGGAACAGGTCAAGTTGACAACAAAATTTAACCATCACAAGCACTATAGGGGTAAACCATCTGGGAACTGGCTTTCTTCCAGATTCCACCAGATCTCTTAGTGTTCTGACAACACTCCTTTTTTGCTCCCCCTCCAGCTTCACTGACCTTGTCTCTGACCTTGGACACATTAAGCTTTTGTATTTGTCTAGTCCTCTGCATGAATGCCCAGGATCTATCTGATGTTGGATGATATATGTGAATGATATATTTGGTTTCAGATGATGTGAGACAGACTCTTGTCTTGATCTTTTACTACAGATAATAAGCTTGTGGAGGCCAAGCTCTTCTCATCTGTAAAATGGGGAAAATAAAAGCTTAAGCACAAGTCATAGGCCATGGATAGGAAGGCATTCTTCATCTATTAATGCTGTGACTATTGCAACATGAGGCTGCTGTCAGACATGGTCACACATGCTTATAATCCCAGCACTTGGAAAGATGAGTTAGAAGGATTATTGTGAGCTTGAAGCCAATCTGGGCTACAGAGTGAGTTTCAGGTCAGTCTGGGCTAGAGTGAGACTCTGCCTCAAAAACCAAACAAACAAAAAAAAGAAAATGAAAATGAGAATGCTGTCAGGCATGGTGACACATGTCAGTAATCTCATCAGTCAGGAGACTGAGGCAGGAGGTTACTGAGGCCCATCCAGCTTGGGCACATATAGACTCTGTCTCAGAAAAAAGGAAGAAAACAAAATTTCTACGGATAAGCCTATGTCAATAACATTTTGGTTCCTCCATATGTCTGTCAGTGTACAGCATTATGATGTCATACTTCAGTATTATGATATGACAGTAGGCATTGTGAGGCATTATAGAGTATTGCGTTGTCATTATCTGGCATTATCATGTCACATGCCACAGTAGGGAATTGTGAAGTTATACTGTGTTCTTTGATGTCACAATGGAGCATTGTGATATCATAATGGTGTATTGTGATATCACAGTGGGGTATTGTCATGTCACAATGGAACATTATGAGTGAGGTTACAGTGTGGTTTTGTGATGGCACAATGGAGCATTGTGAGGTTAAAGTGTGGTCTCGTGATGTCACAGTGGAGCATTGTGAGATTACATTGTGGTTTTGTGTTCCATTGTGATATCATAGTGGTGTATTGTGATATCACAGTGGAGAATTGTGAGGTTACAGTGTGGTCTTGTGATGTCACAGTGGAGCATTGTGATGTTACAGTGTTGTCTTGTGATATCACAGTGGAGAATTGTGAGGTTACAGTGTGGTCTTGTGATAACACAGTGGAGAATTGTGAGGTTACATTGTGGTTTTGTGATATCACAATGTAGCATTGTGATATCATGGTGGTGTATTGTGATATCACAGTGGAGAATTGTGAGGTTAGAGTGTGGTCTTGTGATGACACAGTGGAGAATTGTGAGTTACAGTGTGGTCTTGTGATGTCACAGTGGAGAATTGTGAGGTTAGAGTGTGGTCTTGTGATGTCACAGTGGAGAATTGTGAGGTTAGAGTGTGGTCTTGTGATGTCACAGTGGAGAATTGTGATGTTACAGTATCGTCTTGTGATGTCACAGTGGAGAATTGTGAGGTCACAGTATCGTCTTATGATGTCACAGTGGAGAATTGTGAGGTTACAGTGTGGTCTTGTGATGTCACAGTGGGTTATTATGACATCACAGTTGGGCATTGTGATGCCATAGTAGAGCAGTGTGATGTCACATTATCATATAGTAATGTTACAATATGGTACAGTGATGAAACAATGGGCACTGTGATGTTGAGTGGAGTATTGTTATGTGACAGTAGGGCATTGTGAGGTCATAGGAGCATTGTGATGTCACACCGGGGAGTTGCTAATATTCAGCTATTTTGACCCATTAAAATGGCAATTTCCTCTGATTCAATCTGATTTTTTTAAACTTAAAACTGCCCCTTCCCTATTAGAATATTCCATTAACTTCCTTGGGAGTTGTCTTTGTACTTGGTACAAAGTCTAACAGAGTGCTAGGTTCAGTTGTGCACACCTGGAAGTGGGTTTGCTTCCCCAGTGGGCAGTGAGAGGTTGACTTAGCAGGAAGTGTTCTGTGATCAGCTGACTCAGGAAGTCTTCCATCAGGAGTCCATTGTAGGAGACCATTCTGGAGCTGGGTCTTGAGGAATGAGCTGCAGGTAGATCAGAGGCCAAAGCCATCCTGGTTGTAGGAGCCACATGTGTAAGACTGTGGAGGTAAGAGCAGAGAGCATTCTGGGAGCTCCAAGAGCTCCAAGCCACTGTCTCTGAGTAGAACAAAGTGAACTGTTCATGTTGCCCTTTCCCAGCACCCAGGATCACTCTGCACCCTCGCTGGTCACTTTGCACACTTGTTGTGTTCATCCTTAGTCTCTCTCCTGAAGAAGAGACACCTGTAT